>JAPYZK010007213.1:0-12106 GCA_030522785.1 Platygaster equestris
TTGGAGTTGGGGGATTGTGTTTCAAACTTGATTTTTTTGGATTTTCGGTTTTGAATTCTCCGATTAACAAAATTTGCAAATTTCGAAGTGTTCAGAATTTAGAATTCTTGCTCTTGGAGCAATACTTTGTTATTCGCTTTTATTCTCGTAACTTCTAGATTTTTAATTTTGAAATCTTGAAGTTGTGAGAAATTCATTCGATTTCGAAGGTCCTTAGAATTTCTGTAATTTTGAAAATTATGCAAGTTTTGAGCATTCTGAAGATTCTGAATGATTGAAAGAATCCCGAAAATTCATAAATATGTGCGAATATGTCAAAATTTGGAAAATTGATAGAGATTTAGACGTTCTGCAAATTTTAGAAATTCTGAAAATTTACATAATTTTGGAAACTTCAGTAATTGTTCGAATTCTGCAATAAATTCAAGAATTTCAGAAATTTTCAAAAATCTGAAAATGTGAAGAATTGCGGAAATTATTACGGTCCAAAAATTTAGAAGTTGACTGAATTTTAGTATTTCAAAAATTTCGAAAATCTCGAAAACTTTATTATATACGAAACAGTCTCAGACTTTAGAAAATTTTTGAATTTTGAGATTTTTGGAGATCCTGAAAATTTCGAAGATTTGATTATTATGTAAATTTCGAAAATCCTAAAAATTTTGGGATTTCCAAGAACTATGCACATTTTGAGTATTTTTAAAATAAAAAAAAATCAATAATTACGAAAATTCAGAAAAATGTGTCAATACGGTAATAAATTTAGAATATTTGGAAATGCAGACGTTTTAAAAATTTCGAAAGTTTAGACTTTCGAAAATTTTGACAACATTGGAGTATCCAGAATTTGGAAATTTTTTTATTTTCTATATTAAATTCCACAAAATTTATCTACTGGAGTAATTCAAACATTGAAAATTTTCAATTCCGAAAATTTTATATTTTCAAATTCCATCCTGACGTACTTGTTAATTCCCAAATTGGTATGAGCTGCTCTGAATTCGAATAAAATTTCGTTCATTTGCGAAGTTTCCCGACTTTCGAAATTTCTGATTATTTTGAAAAATGGCACTTCCAATTTTCCATCCGCTGATTTTTGATCGTGTGGAAATTCGTACAACCTCGGAAATTTTTCATATCTCCAATTTTCCAGACAGGTTTTCCCAAATCCCGACGTCAAAAAACTCGTAAAGAGTTTCGGGGCTCAATACATGATCCCTTTGAGAAAATCCCCGTCTAGATTAAATTCTCCCTTATTGGAAGAGCTTGATCTGGCAACGTCGCTCTTTTCGCCCCGCACTTAACTCTTGTTTAGGGCGCGACGCGTGCGCTCAGCGAACCTAACCTCCGCTCACGTGCGCATGCATGTGTACACAAAGAATTCAATACCGCCGCCGCGCTTCCATTTAAAGGTTTTCCCCCATTCAACGCATTTTCCGCGGGGCTTTGCCTTGCTCTTTGTATTTATTTCTATCGCGTTTTCCGCTACGATCCCGAGCGTAATTTATACAACGACTGTTGATATGGAGAAATAATGGAAGCGCGTCGGGAACGAAAAATGGTTTCAGGATTTGCCGGTTTTTTGTTTCCTGCTTTTTACATAGTTGCGCTGCAAAATAATTTGGGTCGTTATGATGGATTTTTCGGGACGATGAAATAGGGAAACTAATTCTAAATTGAGAATTTAGAATCTTCGTACCTTGGGAATTTCGTAACCAGGAACCAGTTTTGACTGTTTTTTTTTTCTATAATTTGGAAAAATTGAGAAAGTTTATTGAGAGAGCGGATTTTATTTAAAATGAGTCTTTTCTTGGTACGTTGGGAAATGTATTAGGTCGCCAGGATCTTACGTTTTCCAGCGGTGCTCGTGCCAAGTCGTCTACGAATTTTAAGAAATATACGCGATCGAATAGGAAGGCTGGTAATAGGATCCTGTCGCAATAAATTGCAGCATTTGATTGAATTTGTTACCGTGGTCGTTGTATCCGAAGCATGGCAACGGCTCTAAAAGTTTATGTCACGGTTGGCGAAAATTTCGGTCGTTATTTCGAGATTGTTTTAGAGGAAAATTCAGTGATTCATGTTTAAGAGCGAAAAAGATTAAGTGCTATGAGATTTTTCAATCTAGATGTTTTTTACAATTTACGGAATGATAACAGAAAACGGATTCAGTTTACTCAGTTTTCAGGTCATTTCGTATTTTTTCTCGAGGTATTGTCCGCGTTATTTTTTGATTTTGGGTTTTCGAGTAATATTTTTGCTCATAACCGAAACTTGGATTATTATTCATTATGGTTGTAATTTCTCTCAAGAAATAGATATTGTGAATTTGTTTGGAGAATAATTTTTTTTTTACTCTGAAAATGTTTAATAATTATAGTTTGACAGAGTAAAAGAACATTGATGAAGTCAATTTCAGAAGCCACTTTTCCCTTTGTTCTATCTCACCAATATAATGACCGTAATAAGAATAACAAATCGCCCTCACATTTGCCCCCCAACGACAATTAAAAGCTTTAACTGGGGACGAATCTTATACAGAAGTACTCAACTTGCAATTGCCCTCTTGAAATGAATTATGTTTGAAATTATAGCTCAAGTAGGTACTTGGAAAGATAACCAAAGATGAACTTTCTCGTGTATACGTAAATTATTCATTGAGAAACTCCAAAAAAAGTCGTCATTTTGATAATACAAATTTGTAATGTTGCTTATTTATAATCATCCCTTATTGTCTCGTAAAATTCGAATTGTGTGACAAACTTTTTTTCGGAATGGTAGAATTAACGTAATTCTGGACTTTATAAATAATTTTTTAAATTTGGAAAAATTATTTTTTTTTTTCATCAATTGAAAATGCCAACTTTTTTTTAATCGTGCATAATCTGGATGATCCGAAAAATTTCCCCATTGAATATTTTTTAATTTCAAAAAAAAAAAAAACATCATTATTTCTATTATTATTTGAATACTTCAGTTCAAATTTGCAATTTTGGTAACGTAATTGGAGTGTTATTTTTTCAGTGGAAATCAATTTTCCAGAACAGAAAATATACCTCCGTAAAAGACAAAACGAAATTAAATCAAATAAAAAAACATCGCGTGCAGGTTTTTCTATGAATGTTATCAAGTTTTTCACTCATTTTTTCGTTCCATTATTCGAAGTTTCTTGTCGCCCCAGTTATTTTGAAAATAACAATGGTTTCAGTTTATCTGGGACCTTCTTTTCTGTCTTTTGCTATTAAAAGATCATCAGGCTTTGATGCAAGCTCGGTGTGTCGGGGTCGGATAAAAAAGTAAAATGGACGAACTGGAAAAAGCGCCCGTTGTCTAATTAAAAAATCCCGTGAGAATTTATAGAAGAAATCGATGTATTGTAGGTCAGGATATCAAGGCTCGAAAAAATAAGTACAGATGGTAGAATATCCCTCACGATTTTCTCAAAAAAAGTCGGTACGCAATTATTTCGGGGTAAAAAATATTCAAACATTTTTTGTGGACCTAGAATACTGACTCGTGGTTTTTTTGTTTTGTTTTTGGAAATTATTTGAGTCGTAGTGACGAGTTTAGCAAACAGTATACAGATAATATGCAAGATAAACATTGACGTGTGTTCGCGTGCGGAATTTCATCAAGTATTAAGTCATCATGGACATTACGCGTGAAAAAGTAAACGTGTAAGGTGAAGCGAAGACGTAACGAGGCATAAAAAAGTCGTTAAGAAGCGAGGGACCAAGAAGATGATAATTTTTATGGGCTTTATTCTTCACAAGAAAAAGTTCTGCTCCCTAATGTGAATAGAAAAATTATAGGGTAATTGTGAATCATTTATACTTTGCGGATCATGGGAAAAGTTTTCGCCCTTACAGATGTAAGAATCTATTCGATTGTTCCGAAAAGTTATTTTTCATAAAATCGAAGAATGTTGCAAATTATGAAAATTTTAATTTTGATAATTTTCAACATTTTCCGTTATTATTTAGAATGTTCAAAAAGTCACGAATTCTTGAAAATCAGTCGAAATTTAGCCTTACCGTAAAAAACGTCTGAAAAGTTATGAACAAGAAAAACCTGTTAGAAAAATTTGGAGTTTTTTTGATAGCGAAATTTACAAAACAGGCAGAACAGCAGGAAATATATAAAAACACGACGCGCAATTTTTGTCATTTACGAGGGACATTACATGCTAAGAGCTTACACACTTTATAAAGTTGCGACCGTGCAATTTCCACATTTTTCACATTACTTTGATATACGATATTTACTTGATGCCATTTATTGCCTAAAGCCATGGTGAGTTTTACGCCCTTTCGCGATATTATACAAAAAAAAATTATACGGTGCAATAATTTGTAAAAAATTAGAAGATGAAAATCAAGAATTTTCAAAATTTTATCCTATGTTAACTCAACAACTGTTAGTTGTATAAAAGAAAATGCTGTCAATCAAGTAATTTTAGGAGATTTTTAGAATTAAGTAGCAGAGTCTCAATTTGCTTAACTAGAGAGAATTTTGCACTTCAGTTTTCAATTTTTCCAAGTTGATGAATTGATTCCTGACAAATGAGTGACGTTCGGAAAAATTCGAACGCCGGATCTGTGATAATGAATTCTTATCTGTGCACGCGCTCACTGATAATAATCCAGCCTTTGCGCATCTTTTACGGCGCGTGGTCTTGAAAGCCTTTCGATATTTTTAATTAAGCGTTATTCCCAGTTCAACGCGCAACAATGCAATCGTTTCAAGGGTAACTTTTTTTGCTTTTTTCTAAAGGTCATTTCGTTGCCACAAAGAGTAGATATTTAATTGAAGCTTGTGGCTAGAAATTTTTTTCGAAGGGGATGAATTAGGGCGCATTTTAGTTCAAATTGCAACTGAACCTCGAACTCAGCAAGAGTCAGTTGAGAAATGAACAGATAATACTAAACATACATTTTCAAGTTTGTAAAAAATACTATCCTTAGCTCATTGCACTGCCAAATCACGTAAACTTCATTCTTTACAAACTACAGAAACTTTCATTTTCAAAAGTTTTTGCAGCGACAAAAAAATCTCAAAAAAATCAGGGCCAACTTTTTTCGCTCGGCCCAATTTCGTTCGTGAGACGCGTGTCTTTAAATATAACAAGGCTCGTTTCATGAATAATTTATGGTCGAAACTACGACACAAGTTGCGTCGGTTTATTCGAGTGTAACGACTTTGGCGCGATTTGCAATGGAATTTTCGTTTGTCGGGGTAATTTTCGAATGGAATGAAGTTGGAAATTGGAAGACGGGCAGGGGGGAGAGGGTTTGAAATTCGATGAGCGCACGCACGTAGAACATTGGATGAAGAAAATGCAGTTGTTCAATTGCAATTGTACTTTTTGTGCTTTTCAAGGGTGTATTGGAGAGGTTTTGGAATGTAATGACTAATTTGTAGGAACTTGGAAACAGTTTTACGAATGTCGTGACGAGGGAGTTGATGCAGATTGAGTTGTTTGGAATTTATTGGAGGAAATTGGAATTTATTGTATGGAAGGATTATTTATTATCAATTATCTATTTGTTGGAAGAAAGGAACTTTAGGAGATGACTGAGAATTTTTTCAATTCAATCATGTTGGAGTATAATGAATTTAGATGATTTTTAATGTACTCGTCCATGGTCGAATTTTCTTACATTTTGAGTTGATTCAAAATTGTTGAGAATTTCGAAAATTTGAGGGGTGTTGGAAAATAATGAGATTTGGTACATTTTTTTTGAATTTTTTGGAAATATATTACTTTTTTCGACAACACTTCTTAATTTTTGGATTCTTGAGTCAATTATGCAACGATTTCTGATATTTTCTAAAATTGTCGAAAAATCTATGAGATAATTCTATTTATTAGGGAGATTGACGAGATTGACTCAAAACTGTTGAAAATTTCACAAATTCGATAAAAAGTCCTTAGAAAAATAATAGAATTTAATTCGCCATATTGTTTGGATTTTTTTCGAAATTTCATACTTTTTTTTCAAACACCCGTTTGTTTGAAATCAATTCTGCAATGATTATTGCGATTTTTCAATATAGTCGAAGAATTTTTGAGGTTGCTCGATCTATTGGGAAATTGATTCGAAATTGTTGAGAATTACGAAAATTTGATGAGTATTAAAAAATAATAGATATGGCGTGCCACATTTTTTTGAGTTTTTCGGAAAAGACTTGGAAAGAAAAAAAGATGGACGAATTTTTGAACTGTTGCGAAGAATTTAAAAATTCTGCAACGAACTCGGAAAAACTAAGAATTTACATTTCATCCACGATGTTCATTTTGCATGTTCGCTTATTACATTTTTTACCGTCAATTCCGAATCCAAGTACTTTTTATTCAGAAGATATCGGAAGACGAAAAAACGAAGAAGAACAATAAAATAACTAACGATTTTACAGTCTCTCTCGTAGGTATTGCAAGTTCTAAACTTCTCCAAAAATGTAATTTTCAAATTTACTTGACGTATTTTCACCCTCAATTGTATCTTCGGGCGATCTGGAGAAATCCTGAACTTATTACCTCGAGTTTCGGATACCCTGCTACACTACCCCGTCAAACGCCAAGTTGGTAATTTACAAAGAGCTTCGCGAGCACGATTTTCCATCACGAAATTTGACACTCCGCTCTGGATTTTCGTTGATTGCATGAAATTGTTGATCAGGGGAAAATATGTGAAAAAAAGACTTCCCGCTGCGACAGAGCGACTTCTGGTCGAGGATCAGAAGCGAGGTTTGCGCCCGTTGGCTTTGCCCCAGTATCGACCGGCGCATTGCCCTCTGCTACCTCTCGTCCTTTCGTCCCCGGCAACCTCTATTCCGCACTAACTAACCCCTTTCTCCCCGTTTCTTGAGGAGCTTCGGGGCCGTACAATCCGACTTCCCTGTTTTTCTTCGTCGGGAATTGAGTTATTTTTATCGTTTTGTACCAGATAACGATCCACGAAAAAAAAAAAAATATAGATGCGACAACCACACTTAGTGGATATGGATTCAGTTCGTGGTTAGAGTATCTCAGCAACTCGTTTCGATGCGAAATCAATCCCATGCGTATTTATTATCGATTAAATATTGCTGCAGTGCCAATATTGATATGTCACCTCGTCCATATGGTTTCATTGTGCCGTCAGTAAAGTATAGACACTGCAGTTATGTCAAAAAATGTTTTCGAGGTTTTTAAATCATCTCCAAACGTTTTTTATCGGTGAATCAAGTCTGAAGAACTCTTTTTCTCGCCGTTTCGGGCGATCTTTCGCGACAGTGTGCGTTGTTTATGCTCTCGTAAATCAAGCGATTCAACTGCTGCCGCGATCGAGCGCCGCAAAAACGTAGCCGTACTCGGGGGTTTTATTGGATGATGGATCGCTCCGAGCCGACGCAATTTCTCGATGAAATTTCACTTACGGACGAACGCGTACCGCGGGTATTTTCGTAACCGGCCTCATCGGTCATCGAGACTCGAAGACAAATTCCCCAAGTCTTTGACTTTTGACTCCGGAATACGCCGGCTTTGACGTGATCTCGTTTTTATAGAGGATGAATGATTCGTTGAATTTTTCGCTGGAGTTTTGTCGATTCCTCAGGCATAAGAATAATCGTGGCAATCGCTTGTTTGGAGCATTTTGTGCTTGTTGAGGATCATTCATGATAGTTGCAGTTTTTTTTTTTTTTTTTTTTTTTTTTTTTTTTTTTTTTTTTTTTTTGATTTTTCCTTTTTTTTATTATTTTTTTTTTTTGCTATTACTTGTTATTTTTTTTTTGAAAGTTAATTTTTTGTTCAAGTTTCCAACTTTTTATGAGGTTGAAAATCTTTCCTAACCCTCATAAAACCTGACAAAATGACAAAAACTTGGCACTCCAACCCTGCATTCTTCATCCCTCTTTCACCCAAGACTCATCTAAAAGTACAAATCCCACGGAAGCGTGAACTGAAAAAAAAAACTCTCGAAAGAAAAGTTGCGTTCGGAAAATATACGTTCATTTTCCGGGGAACATTTTTAATCTCTCAACTTGGAATTAAAACCTCAATTACCTTCACAATTTTCTTTTTATTTTCCCCGATTTCTTCCGTTCCCGCGCACCTGATGCAATTTTCCAGAAACTGAATTTTCCACGGCGTATCGTTGCGTAATTCTATCTCAAACCCTGCAAAGTTTCGCGATTCTGAAGCACAATAATGATTTGTTTGAATCTCGCACAATGAATACTGTTGCTCGAGCGGTTGCATAAAGCTTGCCTACGCGCCCGAGTTGCGGCGATAAAGTTGACGTAGCGCGTGCTCGGGTCTTGATTAAGATTCGCTTGGAAATGAATTGTGGCGGCTGGAGTTATCGGCTTAACTGTCGTTGTAATAGTAAATTTCGCGAGGGGAAGTTGTGAATCACGAGTTATTCGCAAGGAGATGTATGAGTGGGAATGATGTGAATGCGGGGGAAATCCGAGAGACATAATACGAAGAGAGATCGAGGGATGAAAACGCGAATTCAATTAATATTTTCCGAGCTAAATAAAATTATATTCTCTATTACTCTACATTTATTTCATTTTGTGAGTAATTGATGCATGAAAAAAGCACAGTTTCGAAGAGCTGTAAAATTCCGAAGTAACTTGAAATTATATTAATGTGGAAAATTCAAATTGTCTTTAATTTCTTCACATTGAAGTATATTCACGGTCAAATTCTGAATTTTTTTCAATATGTAATTCTTTTTGAAATTTCTGGCGAGTTGAAAAATTCGTAAAATTTAACGAAATATTCAAAATGAATTCATGGTGGATCGCCTAGGGAGATTCCAATTTTGCATGCAATTTTGTTCAGGAATATGGGAAATATGGTAAAAGGGAAGGAACAAAAACGATATCGATTCGTTCCTATTTATTGTTACCGCTCTTTTCGAAGCCCGCGTAAAACGCGGGGACATTACGCGGCATTACTTTTGTGTACCCTCGTAACTCGGCGGGGTTTTACAGAAAGATTGTAATTTGTTGGAGTCAGAAAATGCGGAAAATGCTAAAGCGAAGCGAGAGCTTTTCACCCAGCAAAAAAAGCTCCGAGTTAATTGATCTAATGAAGCCCAACGCGTTGCAACAGGGTGACTTGCAGTAGGAAATTTTGCTTCTTGGAGCTTTTTTGCGTGCAGAATATAAAGAAAATATAATTTTTAAGATGTCTGTAAAAATTGGGGTATTTAAAAAATTAGCGCATGTAATTTGTTCTTCAATGAAATTTCGGAATTCCAAAATTTGTGTTCTGAACTCGTTTTTTTTTGGTTCCCCAGTCCAATGAATTTTTCTGTCTTTGAATTGCGAAATTTCTATGAACAAATTCGAAAATTGGTATCCCATTCGCAATTTTCGAACGTACAACCGTATGAATACGAATGAATAGTTCCATTTAAAAAAACTGGAGCATGATTGATAGTTTTTTGCTTCATACAATATGCCTTCCATTTATCAATATTTTCCATCAACCTTTTTTCCTGCGTCCCGACAAATAATTTCGCAGTTCGGTTTCCCTTCTCGCAAAAACTCCCGAAGGGAGCATTATGTGCCTGGCGTTCTTTTGGAAACGTGACCAGGTTTCGGAGCATACGCTTTTCCGTACACTTTGGCGCGGAAAATCCGATCGGGAGACGGGCTTGTTTCGCGCTTTGTTTGTTTTGGAGCTTCGACGGGATGATTGGTCGTCATGGTGACACCAGGGCCTATTATTACCTGTCCCTTATTGCCAGCCAAAACGGTCAGCATCGCTAATGCCGGATCGATACGCGAGGGAATAATTATGGAAAAGTTAATTGAGATTCATGACAGTCAGTTTTTCGTTCAAATTAATTATCTACAAGTCTTATGATTACAAATTGATAATCGTACTTGGTTCAATGAACACAATTTGAGGAACAAATCGAATTTGGTACTCCGAGAATTAAGTCAAAATGACGGTTGAAAAAAAGGGGACATTTTGATTACGAAATAGTCAAAAAACGAATTGAATTTTTAGAATGATAACTTGGTGATTACGTTATTACGAATTTTTTTCTATCTATGATGACTGGGGAATAATTCATTTGTCAATTTATTAAAAATTGCATATCAAATGAAGTGCGGAAATTTAAACTTTGATGAACATTCGAATAAGGATCATTTTCGTACTTGAAGAGGTAAACAATTAATCTTTATTGAAATGGCGCTTATCAAGTTTTGAATTTCCATGCTTCAAATATCAAATATGGAATTTTTCCTTGGTCTTTTTTCTCTGGAATTAACCGCGTAATGGTGGAAACTTCGATTTTATTCGAAGTCGTAAAAACGTAAACCGTAAAATTTATTTTAAACTTTTTACACCCACATGGCGCGGCATACATTTATGAATAAAACATTTTTCTGCCGAATGCACGTAGATCGAAAAAATAAAACCTTATGATAACTCGAAATAGATATTTCAATGCTGAAACAGTTCCTAACTGAATAATTTCAAGTTTTTGATCGATAAAGTTGAGTAAATAATTATTTACAGCAACTTTTACACCTTTTACACCTTTTAGGTGTCAAGAAAAGACGAATCTTCGTATTTTTTGTATGGAGAACGAAAGAATTCTAGTGCAATAATTCTTTCAGTCACTTGAAAAAATTCAGAACTTTTTTCTCCTTCTCGACTCCAAGAAAAAAAGTACTTACACACAGTGACTTGCATTGTTTCGCAAAATGAAAATTTTCCATCGAATGCGACGTGCAAAAACGCTTCAACCACTTTCGCAGGAACAATTCCGTGCTTTATTATTCCGTATTCTCCCGCGTTCTCGTTCTTGTGACTGCATTAGCGATTACAAAACATTATCGCAGCCGGAATGATCCGTGGCGTTGATAAATATTAACATGTTTTCCTATTAACAATGCAATTTATTCACCGTGTTCGCCATGTCACATACGCTGGAATATTCAATGACGAATTCGCTGAATTATTTATGTATTTTTTGAGCGCTTTTATCGAATTGCTTGTTGTTTATTAATTTATTTGGGCAGAAAAAGTTTACGTTCCTCATTATGAATGGAAACTGAACGTGAATTATTTTTCTTTCGAAAATGTTGATGACGGTAACAGTGTTTCGCTTTTTTGCCGTGAACAAACTTGGTTCGTTTTGACACACTTTGACGATCTGTCAGAATTTCGCGCCCGAGATGCTCGTTTTCGACAGGCCATTGGCACGCAACCACGACACAAAACTTTGGTCCTCAAAGTTTACTCGCACTAGAGTCGCGTTAGTTATTGTCCGATGTAATCGGCCAAGTTTGGTCTCGGCTCAAATGTTGGACCATTCAATAGTTGGCTCGTGAAACTTGCGGCGCGTTAAGGTCGAGTTTATTGATATAATTATCATCTTTATGGGTAGTTTCAATTAATACACACGAATGGTCAGTATTCCCAAGGGATTTTATGGGATCTGAAGTTGGGAACGCTTAGTGTTTATTGGAATTTGGATACTACACTCGAATTCATTATCAATGTACAGGATTTGGGAAGAACTCGTTATGAATTTTCGGTTATTTTCAGTGGGATTTTTCATTTAGTTGAAAATTATGGAGTTTAAAAGTTTTCGGATTTTTGGAAATTTTGAAAGTTTTGGAACTTTGAAGCATTTTGAAGTTTTTAAGATTCGTGGAGTTTGAAAATTGTCAGGTTGTGGAATTTTTTGAGTTTCGAAGTTACGTAGCTTGGTAGTTTCGGAGTTTTTGAAGCTTTGGATCTGTGAAGTTTTGACAAATTTGTAAGAATATTGTGAAGTTTTGACAAATTTGTAAGAATATTCAAGTTTTTAGTATTTTGAAGTTTTGGAATACGAGGTTTTTGAGAACTTGAAAGTTTTGAATAATTATGAAGTTTCAACGAGTTTAGACAAATTTAGAAGTTTTCAAGCATTCTCAAGTTTTAAAATTGTACAGTTTTGGAATTTTCAAGAAACTTGGAGCCTGAGCATTGTGAAGTTTAGGAATTTTCCAAGTTTCGAAGTTCAGTAGCTTAGAAGTTTTGAAAAATTTGCAAGAATATTAGAGTTTTCAGTATTTTGAAATTTTTGAGTTACGAAGTTTTTGAAAA
>JAPYZK010007222.1:0-13817 GCA_030522785.1 Platygaster equestris
GTCCTTGTGTTGATTCCGTGTATTGGGGTATTTTGGGGTTACACGAAATCAGGCACATTTTTTGGGATTTTTTTTATTTTTGGCGTTCCGATGAGTGTGATATGAGATGATACCAAACTCTTTGGTTCAAAGATCCAATCAATCTAACTATTTCTCCCTGAGTGACAACAAAGCTGAAAAAGCAGCCGACATTCTTATAAGATCCTATAGGATCTCCCAAAGTCTCAAAATCTCCAAAATTTCATAAAATCTGACAGTTTTCAGAATTTTCCAAGTCTAATTAAATTTCTAAAATTTTCGAAGTTTCTGAAATTAAATTCAAAAATTGCTAAATTTAAAAAAAATTTTAAATTATGAAAATTTCTGCAAATTTAAAAATTATCGAAGTTTCTAAAACTGTCGAAATTCCCAAAATTGTGACAGAATATTCAAAATCATTGAAATAATCAAAATGACCTAAATGTTCAGGAGCTTAAAGTTTTAGAACATCTAAATCTCTAAATTTTCCAAATTTTGACCTACCCACAATTTGTTCCGAATTTCAAAAATCCCATTCAAACTAATCAATTACTTTTCCATCATTTCCTCAATCGCCAGAAGAGTCCGGTGTTGAAGGGGTTGAAATCCCTCCAAAAATTCTCTTTCCCAAACACCCCCATGGTTCTCGAATTCCTGGAATATCAATACACAGTTTCCTCAACATTTTCTACTCGGCAGCAATTTCTCCATCAAAGGAGGCCGGTTGTACATACTCGCGAGAAGGGAAACCAGCAAGCCAGCAACGCCCCAAGGCGTAGCTCGTCGATCGCTACCGACCCCCTCCGACACCCTGAACCTAAGCATGCTCTGTGCGCCCGCTTTACTGGCTTTAGTGCCCAAAAGATCGTGGCTTCGCCAGCAACCCGAGCGTGTCGCGCACCAACGATCGAAACAGAACACGAAATAACCACGAAACTGCTGCAAAAACAGCCAGTGCCAAAACAACATTTTCGTGGTTCCAGTGTTCAAAAGCTCCCTTTTTCAACCCTTGCGTTAAAAACGACTAGAAACCCCCGAAAATACGCTTTCCCACACGAGTGCTATTAAGACGTGCTTTCGGCTCAAGTGCGATAATAAGTGATTTGTGACCTTGAACAACCTTCAAGATGATGCACACCATGAGCGAACATGGCGGAGGACCTGGTGGTTTGGGGGTCGGGGTATTGCCCTTCGACGGAATGGGACTTTACGAGCAACCGAGACCTAGGCTGGTTTTCAAAATGCCTAGGGTGGTGCCGGATCAAAAATCGAAATTTGAGAGCGACGAGCTCTTCAGGAGACTCAGCCGCGAGAGCGAGGTATTTTGATTTTGGAATTTGGAAGTAAACATTTTTGAATTTTAAAAATTATATAGTACAGAAACAAAAATTGTATAATACAAAAACACGATAATAATATATATGAATAATAGTTATGTTATTATTAATAATTAATTATAATAAGTCATATCATTATAATAATGTATTATATTAATATATGTGGATAATAATTATATTATTATTAATAATTAATTGTATCATTAATAATATATATCATTTTTTTTAAATGACATATATTATTATAGTGTTTTTTTGGAAAAAAGGGGGGGGGAGTACTTATAAAAGGGGGTTTTGAGGCCTTGAATAGTTTTCGGATTTTCATTTTCGATTCGGGAAATTTTGGAAAATTGCTACTTTTTTTTCGTAAGAACGTGGAGATTTTACTTTTACTATATAATATATATACATAATATATAACTTTTACCAGTAGAATATATATATATGGATACTAATTATATTATTATTAATAATTGATTATAATAATATATATCATTTTTTTAGAATGATATATATTATTATAGTGTTTTTTAGAAAAAATGCGGGGGGGGGGGGGGGGTACTTATAAATTTGGGTTTTAAAGCCTTGAATAGTTTTTGGCTTTTCATTTTCGATTCGGGAAATTTTGGAAAATTGCTCCTTTTTTTTGTAAGAACGTAGAGATATTTTTTTTAATGTCACGATGTTAATAATTGATTTCCCTATTTGTATATTTTATTTTGTAATTTATGCAAGTTTCTGACTCATACTGATGAGTTAATTAGTCTTAATTACTTCAAACTGTGCCCACGTTATTCAAGATATAATTATTTTACATATATTGTGGCAAGTTTGATTGGATTTTTATCAACTGGAATTCTGTCGTAATTGGGATTAAATGACCGGTATGTATTTTGGATATTGATCGATTTTAATAAAGTTTAATGAACTTCGATCATTTTTACGGATAGTTTGCAGCTTTTCATTTTCGATTCGGGATATTTTGGATAATTGAACCTTTTTTTTGCAAGTACGTGCAGATTTTTTTTTTTTCACGTTGTTAATAATTAATTTCCCTGTTTCTTTATTTTTTAATTTTTTTATTTCTGCAAGTTTCTGGCTCATACTGATGACTTAATTAGTCTTAATTTCGTCAAATTGTGCACACGTGATTCAAGATTTAATTATTTTATAAATATTGTTGCAAGTTCGATTGGATTTTTAAGAATTGGAATTCTGTCGTAATTGGGATTAAATGACCGGTATGTATTTTAAATACTGATCGATTTTAGTAAAGTTACGAAATCCGGAAGGATTTCGTCCGTCGCTTAAAAAAAAATTAAGAAAATAAAAAATAAAGATCTAATGAACTTTGATTATTTTTACGGATTTACGGAATACAAAATTGAAGTCGCAAACTGTGAAAAAATTTGTTCAGTACAGAAATTTTTGGTAATCGAGAAATTTGTATCAATGCAAAATTTATTCCTGAAGAATTTTGTCTTTTTATGAATTTGGCTGAAATTAATAATTGTAGGACTTAAAAACATATCAAACATATTATATTTTTCACGATGTTCTGGATTTTTTAACATTATAAATTGTTCGTTGTTGAAATTCCTGTATTTCTCAACTTGTTTAATTGTGGAAATTTTCCAATATTAGAAAGTTTGATAATTGCCGTGAAATTATAAACAAACATCAGTTCTGAATGTTCGGGAATCCCAGAAACTTCATGAAACATTTGTATAATTACCACAATTATTGTGGACGTTTAATAATCAACTATTTTTCATTCACTTGATTTTTTATATCAGCTATTCTGCAATAATTAATTAAGTCGAGTTTCAATTTTATAATTTTGCCCCCCAAATTCAATAAGAAAAAAATTTCTTATAATGAGTACATGCCCCAATATATTTCGTATTTTTTGCAATAGTTGATTTCGGTACTTTTTTTCATTTCTTGAATGGCCAAAAAAGAAAATTTCAGATTGGGGTAAAAACAAACACGAAAAAGATTCCAAAACATCGTAGAACTTTTTTCTGCTCGATTCCTCTTCAAAATTGAAAAACAATACTGTTAATTTTGAATGTTTTAATATAGTTATTAGTTTTGCTGGTTTTAAAACCAGCAAAATTCTTAGCCTAGAAATTGACCAAAGCTAAAAGTTTAGAAAAATTATGAATTGAGGGAAAAAAAACGTCATTTTTAAGGTGAAATACACCGGATTTCGGGACAGGCCCATGGAGGAGAGACAAGTGCGCTTCCAGACAGGGTGTCGGGAAGGACACACGGAAATCGCGTTTGCCGCGACGGGCACCAACCTTCAGCTCGTCTTCGGAGTCGGCTCCGGAAACTACGTTGGTGACCCTCGAGAATGCGATTTCGACAAAGAACACGGCAAGGTAAAACAAAAGCCAATTAAACAAATCCTTTCCACTAAAAAAAAGAATCACCATCTCCAAAAACTCAAAGTTTCTCCGAGGGGCGAACGCAGAGGGAGGGGGGGGGGGGGGTTAGGGGTTGAAACCCCTCCCGAAATTTAAAGAAAATAGATTGTTTTTGTGAGTAAAATGAGGAGAAATTTACGAGTGAAAAAAATGTGGGGTTTCAAATCTTGAAGGTTCAATATGTATTTCGAATTTTCAAATTTGTGTAAACTTATACGTGAATTTAGGAAATTAGTAACTTCAAAATTACAATTTTTGAAAAAATTGTGAAAATTTTGAATAGTCCAAAACTTCCGAAAATTATGGAATTTTTAAAAATTAAGAGTTTTGGAATTTTTTATAATTCTAGAAATTTTATTAATTTTCAAATTTTCAAGTGATTCGTGAAAACCGAGATTTTCGGAAAAATTTTGAAGATTACGAAAATCTTGAAAAATTAGCACACTTTCGTAACTCCAGAAAACTTGCCAATATGTCAAAACTTGAAAATTCAGAAATTCCAACGATTTCAGTGATTTCCAAAATTATAGTAGTTTTGGACATTTTATAAATTCCGTAAATTTTGGAAATGTTTGGAAATCTCGGAAATCATTAAAATTTCTAGAAGTTTTCAATTTCCTACAGAACCTGATGAACCTACAAAATCGTAGCATTTTGAAGATTTCGAGAATTCGTAAAATTTTGTAAAGCCCAAATATGTCAAAAATTATAACATTTTCGAAAATTCGGAGGATTTCCAAAATTTTTAGAATTTCAAATATTTCGTATATTCTAATGTTTGAGTATTCTGAAAAGTCAGAAAATTTACAAAAATTACGACGGTTTCGAAAATTCGGAAATTTAAAATATCACGTGAATTCAATTTCACGGTATCACAAATTTAATTACACAATATCACGAGAAGAATAATTTCGATGAGCATATATACTCATCGAAATTTACCCCCCCCCCCCCCTATCCTGAAAAACTGTATTTTTCACGTTTTGACGCGAATTGGAAAAAATATCTCGAGTAGCAGGTGAAGAATCTCCTGATATTTTCTATCATTTCGTTCGTAAACAAAACGTGCAATCCGCTTATAGGGAAAACCGTCGATTTCGTTATACGCGAGACTTTTCGACCACAGAAAACACCCCGAAAACCACAAAAGTCAACAACGCCAAACAAAAGAGGCGATAAGAATCGTATTGTTCCGGCGACCGCAGAAATGCCATTCGGGCGTGTCTTAATGCGCTGTGAAAACATCCCTCAGAGAAAATGTCGAGACACGAGATCATCGACATGATCGACGTTTGGTACCCCCCCGAGAATACGTGACTTGCGACTTTTTTGCCACAACGTGCGTGAATATGTAAGGCGTTATACCTGGAAAATGTCAAGATTTTGGATTCCCGAGAGTGTATACCTTGTTGACGATGATTATATGCTTATTTTTCTGGGTTTTCCCGATTTGTGGTTTTTTGGTGAGGGGTCATGGGCGTGTAGAGTTTTGGGGAGGATTCGTGGATTTAAATTATATACTACTGCGGTTTTTGAAGTTATGGGAATTTTTGGGGAACTGAGAATTATGGAAAATTTTTGGGGGTTTTGAAAGTGTTTATGAATGTGCGAAGATTTTTTATGTCCTTATCAGGAGTTTGGTTTTAAATTAAAATTAAGTTGAATAGAAAATTTGGAAATTCCAGACAGTGAAAAATTTTCTAAATCTTCTGAACTTTAAAATTCTTCAGAATAGTCAAAAATCTTGAAATGTGTTGAAAATGTTCCAAATAAACGGAAGTTTATGGAAATTTTAGACATTTATTTATTTTTCAAAATTTTAATGAAAAGGCCCTCAATTCCCAAGATTTTCGAAACTTTTTCGAATCTCTGAAATTTCGAAAATTGTTGTGATTATGAAAATTGTCGAACTATTAAAAACTTTCGCAATTCTCTGAATTGTTTGAAACCTTAAGTTCTAAATTATTAAGTTCATCGAAGTGTGAAGAATTCGTAAAATTTTCGTAATTTCAAGAATTATGAAAATCATGTAAATTTTCAGAATTATCGAAACTTTTACAAATCTTTGAAATTTACGGAAATTTTGAAATTCTTGATATGTTCTAAATATTAATTACTTCCGAAATCCTCAAAATACTTCAATTTTCAAAAATTCTCAAATTTGTTGAAAATTTTAACATGTTAAAAATATTCCTAATTATTAAGTTTCTCGAAATGTAAAAAATTCGTAAAATTTTCGTATTTTCAAGAATTATGAAAATGATGTATATTTTAAAATATACTTTTTTGCAATGTGCTAGATTTTTCAAATTTTCCAGAATTTCGAAGAGGGCTTCAGCCCCCCCCCCCCCCCCCCCCCCCCCCCCCCCCCCCCCCCCCCCCCCCCCCCCTCCCCCCCCTTAATTTTCATTCGTTTCGAAAAATTGTCAGCTTTTGACCATTTTTTTATACACTAAATAATTACACCTATCTAATTTTATGATTTTTCCAATTTTCCCACCCATTTTGTACGATTAGGTTTTTTGCGAGAAAAAAAATCCTCCGAGCCAGGAATCGAACCCACAACCTCTAATTTCATTTTGGGTGCTCTCTAAAGCTTTTGACCATTTTATTGCAAACTTCAAAAAATTTTTTCACCATTCCTCGTTTTTTGAAAATCCTACACTATCTATTAATCTCAAAATTTTCGACATCGAAAAATACTCGACTAATAATAATATTTAATAATTATTTTTGAAAAATCGACAAAAATAGCTTTTAAATCGGTTGAATCAATTTTTTTGTTTGTTTTTTTGTTTGATTAAATATTAAAGTATTCCCAGAATCCATTATACTTGTGTACAATTATTAAAAAATGTGTTCAACCACAGAAAACGCCCGCGTTATGATGCCACGAAAAATGTAAATCGCAATTTTTTCAAATTAAAATTTCCTTTATAAATCCTATACGTAATTTTTTTAAATAATTTCTTTAAACAAAACTTGCGCGAATCTCGAGTGGCTCACTTTGGCTTCGCACTCGCGACGCTTGCGCGCAAAAAGGGAGACGCCTAGGCGTCGGGACGCCATCGCAATCGATCGCGTCTCTTCGTATGACGCCATTATTGAGTTCCGAAATTTTATTCGAAAAATGGAAAAACACCATCAACAATATTTCACGCTCCAAAATGCTAAAATCCAACCAACATTGCAGGTTCCTCGAAACTAAAAGTCCTAAAATTCCACAATGTTTAGTGTCCAACACACACTGAAAATAAAAAATTATCCCTATGTATAGATACAAAAGCCTTGAAAAATTACTTATTCTGAATTACAACTTATAAAATTTTGCGATGACTCGGAGCCATCAAAATCGATGACAACGATTCTAATCAGTGAAAACTTCAACCTACAAAACTTGTTTCTGAACAGCGGTTTATTTCAACATTAGATATTTTTCTACTCTCTCATTCTGAAATAGTCAAAATTTGACCATTTGAATGAGTAATAGTTATTTTGACTACTCAAATAGTCATTCTCCAATGGGTTACTCCCATATAGTCAAATTCGACTATTTGACTAGTGATATTTTGACTGATTAGGACTAGTCAAATCATTTGACTACAAATTAGTCAATCATTTGACCATTCGAATTAGTGGTTTTAGCTTTTGACTAAAAAACTAGTCATTATTTAAATAACGACTATTTCGAATAGTGAAATTCGACTATTTCAATTAGTCGTCTATAATGACCATTTCAAATAGTTAAATTCTACTTTTTTATTAGTCGTATGTTGACTTCTAAAATAGTCACATTTAGGCGAATGAAGTCCGATAGAATTATTTCGATGATGTAATCGCACCAAGAAATTCGAGTGATTAAAGTTTGAATGACAAAAGAACGCAGGAAAAATTGTTGAAGGTATATATTCATACCCCGGGGCTGAGTTTTTGTTTTAATCGACGATAAATGCGTGGACGGGAGCGCGACACGTGCTGCGCATTGTTGAGTCCTGCAGCGCGCAATAATTGCGCGTCTGATAAAAGCTCCGTACGATGATTTCAGTGATAGCAAAGCTCCGTACGGTGATTTCGGCGATAGCCGGCGTTTGATTGAAGAAACGAAGCTCTAATAATTAGACCTGATCATTGATAAAGAATCATATTCATGCAAGGACGTGACCAGAAATTTCGTTAAGTGGGCTAAGGTGATTTTCGCTCGAAATTGATTGAGCAAATCTAAAAAGTAAAGCTTTATTAGAGAATTATGAAAATTTCCTATATTCTCAGAATTTTCGTAAGTGTTTAAAATCTCTGGAATTTTCGAAATCTTCTGAACTTTCAAATTCATCGAAATAGTCGAAAATCTTGAAATGAATTAAAATATTCCAAATAGACAGAAGTTTTTCGAAATTTTAGAATTTCGATTTTCGAAATTCGAAAAATAGAAACTTTTGAAATTCTCTAAATTGTTGAAAATCTTGGAATATTACAAATTATCAAGTTGTAAAATTTTCGTAGAATTTTCGTGATTTCAAGAATTATGAAAATATTGTATATTTTCAGAATTTTCGGAACATTTACAAATCTCTGAAATCAGAGAAAATTTCGAAATTAACGAAATTTTTTAAATTCCAATAACTTCCAAAATCCTCAAAATACTCTATATTTTGAAAATTCTCAAAATGGTCAGAAATCTTGGAATGTTGAAATTCAGATTTTTCAATGCTGAACTTCAATTTTGGAAAAGTTGGAAAGGAAAATAAAATAACATCATTTCGTAAAGTTGAGTGAATTTTTTGGAATTCGTAAAAAATTAATAATTCGCGTACTAATTGTTGCCTAGATAAAATAATATTATTTTCTTGGATAATAAGTAATTCATACAGTACTATTTCATCAATTGATGTCATTAACTGACATAGTGAAAAGTGACTAGTTTCCATGGCAGTGGAGATTGATAATTATTTCTAAACATTCGAACATTCGTCTCAAGTTCTCTAATATTTTTAGGTGAATAATTACATAACATTTTTTAGATCAATAATTAATTAGAGTTCATCCTATTTTTTGGACACATATTAAAAATCACATGACATCCCGAATATGTGACGAATTCGCGTTTTCAGTGGCCGTAAACGGCGATAAAAGTCGAATCGCAGGAGTAATTTGTAATGATTAGGGGGCCCCTTCGATCCGTGCCCCCCGTCGTTTAATTACGTTCGAAAAATGCGCGACCCACCGTGGTACTTCTATTGTTCGTTTTGTAACTTTTGCCTGACAGCTGTAACACTGAGAAACACGTAATGATTTTTGCCTCTCAGAGAAAAAGTTGCATCAAAGTCTCTTTTCATGAAAAATATCCAACCCTGCAGAATCGATGTTCGAATTCTAATAATTCTTTATTACATTACGATAATGATTATTTCTATTCCTAAGTCATTTCGTCACTATTGCAACAATTTAAAATCCAGGCCAGTCAAAGACTGTTGAAATTTCACGCGTTTTTGAAATAATAAGTCTTTCTCGGAACAAAATTAATTGGAAGAAATGAAATTGATTGACAATCAACAAAATTAACAAAATAACAATTAACAAAATTAATTGTCTAGTCTCAAATGTATACATATCCCTTATGATTGTAGTTTTCATAAAAACAGGAAAAATGTTTATAAAATAAGGAAATTACTTATAAAAATTCGTTTTTTTTATAAGGTTGATTTTATAAAAGTTGTATGGAATTTTCGATTTCTATGAAGTGGTTTTTTAAAAAGTATTTTAAATAATTTTTTGTAGAATCTGTTAGAATTTTCATACAATTCATCTGTTTTTTTTTCTTTTTTATAAAAACAATTGGAAGCCTCCAAATTTTGTTATAAAATCTTTATTTTTTAAAAAATTTGCGATTTTTATAGACAGTTTCATACTTTTATAAAAAAACTTTCCCTTACCTAGTGATTTTAGTTGCCATAAAAACAGGCAAAGTTTTTAAAAAATCAGTGATTTATATATAAAAAATCGTTTTTTTATAAGTTCGATTTCATGAAAGTTTTTTTTTTTTTTTTTACAATTGAAATCGTCCAAATTTTCTTATAAAACTTCATTTTTATAAAAATTTTGCAATTTTTATAAAAAGTTTCACATTCTTATCAAAAAAAATTTCCTGATATAAGAAATTTCTCTTATAGTAATATTTTATACGCTTTTGTTATACAAGAGAATACAAAATCACGTTCGTAACGTTTTTTAGCAATTACAAAACGTAAAAGCATATGATTTTATAGGATTTGAAAATTCTTCAACTCAAATTGAAAATAAGCATCCAAATTGACATAGATTTGATGGACAAGAAAATTGACCATCGGATTTCTGATGCAAAGGTAGCAAGTTCAAATCCCGCTGCCTCCAAAGAATTTTCAAATTTCTTTTGAAACGAAATTTGAGCTAGAGTCTCATAAACTGATGAAAATGGTATATACGTCAGAAAAATGATCCAAAAAAGGTTAGAAAAATTTCCACATATTTTTAAAAATGTTGAAAAAAATGTTTATGAAATAAATTTTTTATAGAACTTTCATAAAACCACTTTATAAAAAATGCAAATTTTATAAAACTTTTTTAAAACCGACCTCATAAAAATTCGTATAAAAACATTTTATAAAATTTTCATAAAAACTACAATCACTAGGAATTGAAACAATTATCGGAAATACCCCAGAAAAGACACAAATTTAATTTTATAACATTATAATATTCTGCATGAAAAAGGTAAACTGACAGTTTTTGGAGTGTCCCTCGACGCGAATGACTTCCCGACAGGGACTCTGAAAAATTAATTTTCCCGAGCGAAGAATTATCAAGTAAACTTTGCGCCGCAAAGTAATAACGCGAACCGCAAATCTTGCCGTGAGTCGAGGGAGGGAAAAAATGGAAAGAAAAAGAAAACGTGCTTAGCGAAATGATAACACGTTGCGAAACGCAATTCCAGTTTTGTTCCCCGAGAGTCGCAGGGAAACGTTATTACGCGGCCCGAGACTATTCAATCTCCGTTGGTTTTTGCGCGCCGCGAAAAATTGGCGACTTTCGTCGCGTGGAAACTGCGGACCGTTGTTGCGCTTTTTTTGTGGCTGTGATGATTTACCGGATTTCTGTATTTCGGATTTGCAGAGTTCGAATTGGAATGTTAAATGTCCTACTGTGTTGAATGATTGAGGTTTGAAGTTTTGCAGAATTTTGAGGGATGTACGAAAGAGGTGTTTGAATTTGCAAGTTTCGTGAATATTTCAGTTTTGCAATCAATTTTGTAAATTTGTGACCAGAAATTTCGTTCGGGGGGGAGGTGGGGGGGGGGGGGCTGAGGTGATTTTCACTCGAAATTAATTCGGCAAATTTAAAAAAAAATTGAAATTTTAAAAACTTTCAAACTTCTAAAACTTGTAGAATTCTCGAAATCCCCCAAACTCTGAAAATCCTCGAAATTGTTGAAAATCTTGAAATGCTGAAAATGTTCAAAACTATCTAATTTCTCGAAAACTTTGACACTTGTGAAAATCAGTATTGTTTCACTATTTTTTTTCAAAATATACTTTCCTGCAATGTGCTAGATTTTCAAAATTTTCCAGAATTTCGGAGGGAGCTTCAGCCCTACGTTTACGTGCTTGATTCGTGACGAGTCGAGATTTCAAAAACTTTCGTTTTCGACATTTTCAAAAATCATCGAAAATTTCTTGAAATTACCCAAGAATATCCTTGAGTAATTGAATAATAAGAGTACTTTTTCATTATCATACAGTATCACATTAATTCTCCAAAGGGCTGGAAATCGAAGGAAATTTCAAAATATTTCACCTCCAAAGCTTAAAACAATCATCAGAAACTCAACAATTAGGCCAAAACTCTAATGGTCCAGTGCATTCAACATCCGCGATCCCAAAATCATGAAAAAACATCTCCTACTCCTAATCGAAGTTCGAAGCAAACAAAAAAAAAAAAAAGTTCTAGATCACCCAAACCCACCCTCCTCCCAAGTCGCCTAAACGTTTCTCAGATCTCACCTGTGCAGCGTCCCATTCTTCCCTTCCCAAATAATACACTGCATTCCGCAATAAATTCCCGGCCTTTTTACGTGACGTTCCCAAAGTTATAAAAGCTGGTCAATTTCGTACCGAAACTACCGAAAGAGCCATCCCCGACCCGACATTACGTCACATCTCGAATTTCTCGAAAAATATGCCTTCCGCCGATTTATCAAAACCTCAGCAACCCCCGCGACACGCGCTTTTCCCGGCATTTTTCCTGGAAGGAAAAGGAGACTTTTGGAGAAATGAAAAAGGAAGTGTACGTGTCGGGTCGCTTTATTCGGCTGACCGTATGTCGGGACCAAATGACGAATGCTCCGGCTTTGTTCGAACTGGACCCGACGAAAAAAGGCGAGCGGGTAACGCCTCCGAAAAACAAAAGAAATAGCCGAAAAGTACCCTAGGAATTGACGGCGATTTTTCGGATCTTTTTTGCCGGATGCAAATGTAGCTGCGAAAGGGTTGAGGCGCAGTTTAAATGTCGTTGCTTATTATGGGGCTAATGGGTCACGCCCAGCGAGCGTTTGCGATTTTTTTCCTAGTTTGGAGTTGCTTTTTTGCGTGAGAATGAGCGAGGGGGAAACGAGTTGGGAAGGTTTGAATTGGCTTGTTTGTTTTTCACAGGCGACTATAGAGTTATGCGCGAGGTTTTCATTGATTAACATGATGGAATTTGATTCCAAATACGGATGGAAATAAAAAAAGTCTCCATGTACAGAGATTAGGGACGTAGCCAGAAATTTCGTTCGGGGGGAGGGGGGAGGGGGTGATTTACACTCGAAGTTTATTGAACAAATTTAGAAAGTGGAGTTTTATTAAAGAATTATAGAAGTTTTCTAGATTCTCGGAATTTTAATGAGTGTTTGAAATTTCTGAAATATTCAAAATCTTCTGAAGTTTGGAATTCATCAGAATAGTTGAAAATCTTGGAATATGTTGAAAATGTTCCAACTGAGCGAAAGTTTTTCGAAACTTTAGAAATTCGTAAAATTTTGAAAATTTTGAGAATTCTGAACACTGCCTAAATTCTCAAGATTTTCGGAACTTTGTTGAATCTCAGGAATTTGTGAAATTTTTACAATTCTGAAAGTTGTCGAAATACTGAAAACTTTTGAAATCCTCTAAATTGTTGAGAATCTTAAAATGTTACAAATTATCAAGTTGTAAAATTTTCGTAAAATTTCCGTCATTTCAAGAATTATGAAAATATTGTACATTTTCAGAATTTTCGGAACAATTACAAATCTCTGAAATTAACGGCAATTTTAAAATTGTCGAACTTTTCAAAATTCCAATAACTTCCAAAATCCTTAAAATACTCCAAACTTTCAAAATTCTCAAAATTGTCAAAAATCTTGAAATGTTAAAAATCTTCTAAATAATAAAGTTTCTCGAAATGTCAGAAATTCGTAAAATTCTCGTAATTCCAAGAATTATGAAAATATTGTGAATTTCCAGAATCTTTAAAACTTGTTTAAAACCTCGAAATTCTCAAAACTGTTGAAATTTTGAACATTTCCAAACTTCTAAAAACTTGTAGAATTCTCGAAATCCTCCAAACTCTGAAAACCCCCAAAATTGTTGGAAATCTCAAAATGCTGAAAATGTTCAAAACTATCTAGTTTCTCGAAATCTTTGACACATGTGAAAATCAGTATTGTTTTACTATTTTTTTCAAAATATACTTTTCTTCAATTTGCTAGATTTTTAAAATTTTCCGGAATTTCGGAGGGGGCTTCAGCCCCCTCCCTGGTTACGTGCTTGACACAGACGATATAATATTGCGCCGCACAGAACTATCGGCGTGAAATCGTAATTCCACACTGGAAAAACGATTTCTCAACAGGCTACAATTTGTAGCGCGAGAAGCGCATCGCGCTCACCACAGTATCATTTTCTCAATTAAAAATGACCGTAACTCAGCAGCTACGAAGTGTGAAATCGTAAAATTTTTTTCAATGCTGATTGTTTTT
>JAPYZK010007224.1:0-11133 GCA_030522785.1 Platygaster equestris
TTCGTACTACAACATAGGGACCTCGGAATCGCGGTTGTAATTTGGTGCTCGTACCCGTAGCAGTGGGGTTCACACTCACGTAAACAATATCCCCAACTTGAAATTCGACCCCATGCGTCGATTTTTATCATAGGCCTCTTTGTTTTGGGCTTGTGTTTGTTCAATGTTTTCAGTAACTAAGTCCCTTAGCTCGTCGAGACCTTGGTAAATTTCACAGTTTTCAGTAAGAACTCGCTCAATGCCCGCTTCAAAACGGGGTCGATAACCGTAAAGTACGTCGTAAGGAGCTTTACCGGTGGTTTTGTTGAACGAAGAGTTTATGTCACGTGCAATTTGCGATCGTGCTAGCGATCGGTCGATTCCCTAACGATCAATATCTCGAAAACCTGTTCTCCAAAAAGTTCGAAAATTGGAAGACGCCCTTCAGAGGCCGCGAGCTGTCGTTCAAGACTAGTGAAACACTGAGCAGGCGATGTGTCAACACACTATAGATCGATATCATGAATACCTACATATTCTACGAAAAATTTACGACCCGGTTGACGATTTTCAGAGGTCACAAGTTGTCGCTCGGTTGACTGGCTGAATATAATTATCTTGCGAACCTTCTTTCCTATAGATTTAAATCTAAGTAAACGATTTTTGAAAATAGCATGATGTCGTTCACGGCGAGGAAAACAATGAGCCAGCGATCGATCGACTCGCTAAGGTTGGATATCTCGAAAACCTATCTTCCGAAAAATTCAAAAATGTGTAGCCGCACTCTAGAGGTAACGAGCTGTCGTTTAAGGCTAGGAAAACAATAATCAGGCAATCGGTCGACTAGCTTTAGCTCGGTATAACAAGAACATATTTTTCGATAATTCGACAACTTGGTAGACGCTCTTCAAAGGTCAGAAGTTGCTGTTTTTGGGTGAAGAAACAGTAAGCAAAAGTTCGAACGACTTGCCAGAGACCGATATCTCGAAATCCAGTTTTTCAAAAAATTGGAATTTCCGTGGACGCTCTTGAGAGTTACCAAGTTGTCGTTTGAAGTTCGGAAAATAATGAGCTAGTGAAAGTGCGACTTGTTATGAATCGATATCTCAAAAACATATGTTCCTAACAATTCAGTTCTTGATAGACGCACTCTAGAAAAAGTTAGCTGTCGTTAGTGGCTCAAGAAACAGAGAACAGAAGATCAGACCACTCGATAAAGACCAATATCTGTAAAACCTATCTTTCAAAAAATTTACAACTTAGAAGACGCTATCTAGAGATAACGAGGTGTTGTTTCGAGATGTGATGAAGATGAGCCAGCGTTCGGTCGACTCGCTAAGATCCGATATCTCTAAAACCTATTCTCCAAAAAGTTCGAAAATTGGGTGACGCGCTGCAGAGGTCGCGAGCTGTGGTTCGAGGCTGATAAAACACTAAGCAGGCGATCGGTCAAATCGCTAATGTTTGTTATCTCGAAAACCTATGTATCGGAAAATTTCAAAATTGATTGACGCACCCTAGAGGTCGCGAGATGTCGTTCAACGTAGGGAAGAAGAAGCAAGCGATCAGTCGACTTTCTCAGGTTTGATGTCTAGAGAACCTATTTTAAGAGAAATTTATAAATGTTGAGACGCTATCTAGAAGTCGCGAGCTGTCGTTCGTCGCTGGATACACAGTGAGCAGAAGATCGGTCGAATTGCTCAGGTTTGATATCTCGGAAACCTATAACCGAAAAATTGAAAAATTGATAGTCGCAGTCTAGGGGTCGCCTGTTGTCGTTAAGGCCGGGAAATAGAAGCGCTGTCAATCGGTCGAATCGCAATGGTTCGATACAAAAACCTATTTCACGATTAGTTAACAACTAGATAGACGCTCTTCAGAAGTCGTAAACTGTCGTTCGTTTATGTAAAAACAGTGAGCAGAGGATCTGTCGACTCGCTAACGATCGATAACTCGAAAACGTATTTTCCGGAAAATTAAAATCTTCATGGTAACGCTCTAGAAATAGCAAGCTGTCTTTTAGACTAGTATAGCAACGAGCAGGCGATTCGTCGACAGGCTATAGATCGCTACCATATATACCTACATATTTTCCGAAAAATTTACTACTCGGTTGACGATATTCAGAGGTCACGAGTTGTCGCTCGGTCGACTGGCTGAAGATAATTATCTCGCAAACCTTCTTTCCGATAGATTCAAATCTTCGTGAATGATTTTTGAATATAGCATAGTGTCGTTCACGGCTAGGAAAACGATGAGCCAGCGATCGATCGACTCGCTGAGGTTCTATATCTCATAAACCTATCTCCCGAAAAATTCGACAATTCGTAGCCGCACTCTAGAGGTCGCAAGCTGTCGTTAAAAGCGAGGAAAACACGAAGCTGTCGTTCGTGGCTGGAAACACAGTGAGCAGAAGATCGGTCGACTCGCTCAGGTTTGATATCTCCAAAACCTATAACCGAAAAATTGCAAAATTGGTAGACGCAGTCTAGGGGTCGCCAGTTGTCGTTAAGGCTCGGAAAACGAAGAGCAGTCGATCGGTCAAATCGCAATGGATCGATACAAAAACCTATTTCACGATCAGTTTACAACTTAATAGACGCTCTTTAGAGGTCGTGAGTGGTCGTTAGTTGATGTACAAACAGTGAGCAGAAGATCTGTCGACTCGCTCACGATCGATATCTCGAAAACCTATTTTCCGAAAAATTCTAATGTTTATGGAAACGTTCTAGTAATAGCAAGGTGTAGTTGAGGGCTAGTGAAGCAACAAGCAGGCGATGGGTCGACACGCTATAGATAGATATCATGGATACCCACATATGCTCAAAAAATTTACTACTCGGTTGACGATATTCAGAGGTCGCGAGTTGTCGCTTGGTCGTCTGGCTAAAGATAATTATCTTGCAAGCCTTCTTTCCTATGGATTCAAATCTTCGTGAATGCCTTCTGAAAATAGCATGGTGTCGTTCACGGCTAGAAATACAATGAGCCAGCGGTCAATCGAGTCGCTAAGGTTCGATATCTCGAAAACCTATCTGCCAAAAAATGCAAAAATTTGTAGCCGCACTCTAGAGGTCGCGAGCTGTCTTTTGAGGCTAGGAAGACAATAATCAGGCGATCGGTCGACTAGCTATAGCTCGATATCACAAGAACATATTTATTGATAAATCCACAACTTGATAGACGCTTTATAGAGGTCGTGAAGTGCTGTTTCTGGCTTAAGAAACGGTAAGCAAAAGTTCGATCGACTCGCTAGAGATCGATATCTCGGGCACCAGTTTAAAAAAAATCGAATTTTTGTTGGCACTCTTGAGAGATAGCAAGTTGTCGTTTAAAGTTTGTAAAATGATGAACTAGCGCAAGTGCGACTTGTTATGGATCGATATCTCGGAAACCTGTTTCTCGAACAATTCAGTACGTGATTGACGCTCGAAAGAGGTTGTTAGCTGTCGTTGGTGGCTCAAGGAACAGAAAACATAAGATCGTACCACTCGATAAAGACCAATATCTGGAAAACCTATTTTTTAAAAAAATTACAACTTGGTAGACGCTATCTGGAGATTACGAGGTGTTGTTTCGAGATGTGAAAAAACTGAACCAGCGACCGGTCGATTCGCTAAGATCCGATATCTCGAAAATCTATTCTCCAAAAAGATCGACAATTGGTTGAGGCCCTTCACAGGCCGCGAGCTGTCGTTCAAGGCTGGTAAATGACTAAGTAGGCGATCGGTCGAATTGCTAGTGGCCGTTATCTTGAAAGCCTATGTTTCGAAAGATTATAAAATTGCTAGACGGACCCTAGAGGACGCCAGCTGTCGTTTCTCAAAGGGAAGAAAAAGCAAGCGATCAGTCGACTTGCTCAGGTTTGATGCTTCGAAAACCTATTTTAAGCGAAATTTTATAATTTTGAGACGCTATCTAGAAGTTGCGAGCTGTGGTTCGTGACTGGAGACACAGTGAGCAGAAGATCGGTCGACTCGCTTAGGTTTGATATCTCGAAAACCTCTAACCGAAAAATTGCGAAATTGGTAGATGCAGTCTAGGGGTCGGCAGTTGTCGTTAAGACCGCGAAAACGATGAGCTGTCGATCGCTCGAATAGCAATGAATCGATACAGAAACCTATTTTATGATTGGTTTACAACTCAATAGACGTTTTTTAGAGGTCGTGAGCTGTCGTTCGTTGATGTACAAACAGTGAGCAGAAGATCTGTCGACTCGCTAACGATCAATATCTCGAAAACGTTTTTTCCGATATATTCAAATCTTCATGTAAACGGTCTAGGATAGCAAGCTGTATTCCGGGGCTAGTGAAGCAACGAGCAGGCGATGGGTCGATACGCTATAGATCGATATCTTGAATACCGACATATTTTTCGGAAAATTTTCTACTCTGTAGACGATATTCAGAGGTAACAAGTTGTCGCTCAATTGACTGGCTAAAGAGAATTTTTTTTGCAAACCTTCTTTTCTATAGATTTAAATCTCCGTGAACGCTTTTTTCAAGAAGCATGGTGTCGTTCACGGCTAGGAAAACGATGAGCCAGCGATTGATCGACTCGCTGAGGTTCGATATCTCGAAAACCAATCTTCCGAAAAATTCGAAAATTTGTAGCCGCACTCTAAAGGTTGCGAGCTGTCGTTTAAGACTAGTAAAACAATAATCAGGCGATCGGTCGACTAGCGTTAGCTCGATATCACGAAAACATATTTTTTAATTGATCTACAACGTGGTAGACGATCTCTAGAGGTCGGAAGTTACCGTTTTTGGCTGAAGAAACAGTGAGCAAAAGGTCGAACGACCCGCTATAGATCGATATCTCGAAAACCCATTTTCCAAAAAATTTGAATTTCCGTGGACGATCTTGAGATATAGCAAGTTGTCGTTTGAAGTGTGGAAAATGATGAGCTAGCGTGAGTTCAACTTGTTATTGATCGATATCTCGAAAACCTATTCTTCTAACAATTCAGTACTTGATAGACGCTCTCTAGACGTTGTAAGCTGTCGTTAGTGGCTTAGGAAACAGAGAACGAAAGATCGCATCACTCGATAAAGACCAATATCTGGAAAACAGATTCTTCAAAAAATTTACAACTTAGTAAACGCTATCTCGAGATCACGGAGTGTTGTTCCGAGATGTAAAAAAGATGAGCCAGCGATTGGTCGACTCGCTAAGATCCGATATTCTAAAACCTATTCTCCAAAAAGTTCGAAAATTGGTTGACGCGCTTCAGAGGCCGCAAGCTGTTGTTCAAGGCTGGTGAAACACTAAGCAGGTGATCGGTCGAATCGCTAATGTTCGCTATATCGAAAACTTATTACGGAAAATTTCAAAATTGCTTGACGCACCCTAGAGGTCACGAGCTGTCGTTCAACAAAGGGAAGAAGAAGCAAGCGATGAGTCAACTTGCTCAGGTTTTATATCTCTAAAACCTATTTTAAGAGAAATTCAATAATGTTAAGACGCTATTTAGTCGTTGCGAGCTGTCGTTCGCGGCTGGAAACACAGTGAGCAGAAGATCGGTATACTCGCTCAGGTTTGATATCTCCAAAACCTATAACCGAAAAATTGCAAAATTAGAAAACGCAGTCTAGGGGTCGCCAGCTGTCATTAAGGCCGAGAAAACAGAGAGCAGTCGATCGGTCAAATCGCAGTGGTTCGATACAAAAACATATTTAACGTTTAGTTCACAACTCAATAGACGCTTTTTAGAGGTTGTAAGCTGTCGTTCGTAGATGTATAAACAGTGAGCAGAAGATCTGTCGACTTGCTAACGATCGATATCCCGAAAACGTATTTTCCGAAAAATTCAAATCTTCATGGAAACGCTCTAGAAATAGCAAGCTGTAGTTCAGTTCTAGTAAAGAAACGTGCAGGTTATGGGTCGACACGCTATGGATCGATATCATAAATGACTACATATGTTTCGAAAAATTTACTACTCCGTTGACGTTATTCAGAGGTCACAAGGTGTCGCTCGGTCGACTAGCTCAAGATAATTATCTTGCAAACCTTCTTTCTATAGATTCAAATCTTCGTGGACGCTTTTTAAAAATAGCATGGTGTCGTTCACGGCTAGGAAAACGATGAGCCAGCGATCGATCGACTCGCTAAGGTTCGATATCTCGAAAACCTATCTTCCGAATAATTCGAAAATTTGTAGCCGCACTCTAGAGGTTGCGTACTGTCGTTTAAGGCTAGGAAAACGATAATCAGGCAATCGGTCGACTAGCGTTAGCTTGATATTACGAGAACATATTTTTCGAGAAATCCACAACTGATAGACGCTCTCTAGAGGTCGTAAGTTGCTGTTTCTGGCTAAAGGAACAGTGAGCAAAAGTTCGAACAACTCGCTAGATATCGATATCTCGGACACCAGTTTTCCAAAAAATCGCATTTTTGTTGGCGCTTTTGAGAGATAGCAAGTTGTTGTTTGAAGTTTGAAAAATGATGAACCAGCGCAAGTTCGACTTGTTATGGACCGATATCTCAAAAACCTATTTTTCTAACAAATCAGTACTTGATAGACGCTCTCTAGAAATTGTTAGCTGTCGTTAGTGGCTCAAGAAACAGAGAACAGAAGATCGTACCACTCGAAAAAGACCAATATCTGGAAAACCTATCTTTCAAAAAATTTACAACTTGGTAGACGCTATCTGGAGGTAACAAGGTGTTGTTCCGAGATGTGAAAAAGATCAGCCAGCTATCGGTCGACTCGCTAAGATCCGATATCTCTGAAACCTATTCTCCAAAAAGTTCGAAAATTGGTTGACGCCCTTCAGAGGCCGCGAGCTGTCGTTCAAGTCTGGTAAAACACTAAGCAGGCGATCGGTCGAAACGATTATGTTCGTTATCCCGAAAATCTATGTTTCGGAAAATTCCAAAATTGCTTGACGCATCCTGGAGATCGCGAGGTCTCGTTCAACAAAGGGAAGAAGAAGCAAGCGATCAGTCGAATTGATCAGGTGTGATGTCTCGAAAACCTGTTTTAAGAAAAATTCCTGAATGTTGAGACGCTATCTACAATTTGCGAGATGTCGTTCGTGGCTGGAAACACAGTGAGCAGAAGATCGGTCGGCTCGCTCAGGTTTGATATCTCGAAAACCTATAACCGAAAAATTGCAAAATTGGTAGACGAAGTCTAGTGGTCGCCAGTTGTCGTTAAGGCCGCGAACACGAAGAGCAGTCGTTCAGTCGAATCGCAATAGATCGATACAAAAACTTATTTTACGATTAGTTTACAACTCAATAGACGCTCTTCTGAGGTCGTAGGCTGTCGTTCGTAGATATCGAAACAGTGAGCAGAAGATCTGTCAACTCGCTAACGATCGATATCTCGAAAACGTATTTTTGAAGAATTGAAATCTTCATGCAAACGCTCTAGAAATAGCAAGCCGCAGTTCAGGGCTAGCAAAGCAACGGGCAGGCGATGGGTCGACACGCTATAGATCGATATCATGAATACCTACATATTTTCCGAAAAATGTACTACTCGGTTGACGATATCCAGAGGTCACGAGTTTTCGCTCGGTCGACTGGCTGATATTATTATCCCGCAAACCTTCTTTAATACAGATTCGTATTTTCGTGAACGCTTTTCAAAAATAGCATGGTGTCGTTTACGGCTAGGAATACGATGAGCCAGCGTTCGATCGACTCGCTAAGGTTCGATATCTTGAAAACCTATCTTCCGAAAAATTTAAAAACTTGTAGCCGCACTCTAGAGGTCGCGAGCTGTCGTTTAAGGCTAGGAAAACAATAATCAGGCGATCGGTCGACTAGCTTTAGCTCGATATCACAAGAACAGAACGACTCGCTAGACTTCGATATCTCGAAAACCTGTCTTGCAAAAAATTTGAATTTCCGTGGACGCTCTTGAGAGTTAGCTAGTTGTCGTTTGGAGTTTGTAAAATCATGAGCTAGCGAAAGTGCAACTGGTTATAAATCTATATCTCAGAAACATATTTTTCTAATGATTTCGTACTTGATAGACGCTCTCTAGAGGTTGTTAGCTGTCGTTATTGGCTCAAATAAACAAAGAATAGAAGATCGTGTTACTCGATAAAGACCAATATTTGAAAAACCTATTATTCAAAAAATTTACAACTCGGTAGACGCTATCAAGAGATCACGAGGTGTTTTTCCGAGATGAGGAAAAAAAGAGCCAGCGATCGGTGGACTCGCTAAGATCAGAAAGCTCTAAAACCTGTTCTCCAAAAAGTTTAAAAATTAGTTGACGCGCTTCAGAGGTCGCGAGCTGTCGTTCAAGGCTGGTAAAACACTAAGCAGACGATCAGTCGAATCACTAATGTTCGTTATCTCGGAAACCTATGTTTCAGAAAATTTCAAAATTGCTCGTCGCACCCTGGAGGTCGCGAGCTGTCGTTCAACGAAGGGAAGAAGCAAGCGATCAGTCGACTTGCTCAGGTTTGATGTCTCGAAAACCTATTTTAAGAGAAATTTATAAATGTTGGGACGCTATCTAGAAGTCGCGAGCTGTCGTTCGTGGCTGGAAACACAGTGAGCAGAAGATCGGTCGACTCGCTCAGGTTTGATATCTCGAAAACCTATAACCGAAAAATTGCAAAATTGTCAGACGCATTCTAGGGGTCGCTTGTTGTCTTCAAGCCTGGGAAAACGGAGAGCAGTCGATCGGTCGAATCGCAATGGAACGATACAAAAACCTATTTTACGATTAGTTTACAACTCAATAGACGCTCTTAAGAGGTCGTGAGCTGTCGTTTGTTGATGTAGAAACAGTGAGCAGAAGATCTGTTGACTCGCTAGCGATCGATGTCTCGAAAACGTATTTTCCGAAAAATTCAAATCTGCATGGAAACGCTCTAGAAATAGCAAGCTGTAGTTCAGGGCTAGTAAAGCAACGAGCAGGCGATGGGTTGACACGCTATAGATCGATATTATAAATACCTACATATCTTTTAAAAATTTACTACTCGGTTGACGATATTCAGAGGTCACGAGTTCTTGCTCGGTCGACTGGCTGAAGATGATCATCTTGCAAACCTTCTTTTCTTTAGATTCATACCTTCGTGAACGATTTTCGAAAATAGCATGGTGTTGTTCACGGCTAGGAAAACAATGAGCCAGCGATCGATCGACTCGCTAAGGTTCGATATCTCGGAAACCTGTCCTCAAAAATTTCAAAAATTTATAGTCGCACTCTAGAGGTCGCGAGCTGTCGTTTAAGGCTAGGAAAACAATAATCAGGTGATCGGTCGACTAGCTTTAGCTCGATATCACAATAACATATTTTTCGATAATTCGACAACTTGGTAGACGCTCTCTAGAGGTCGGAAGTTGCTGTTTTTGGCTGAAAAAACAGTGAGCAAAAGTTCGAACGACTCGCTAGAGATCGATATCTCGGAAACCAGTTTTCCAAAAAATTTGAATTTTCGTGGGCGCTCTTGAGAGTTGGCATGTTGTCGTTGGAAGTTTGGAAAAATATGAGCTAGCGAAAGTGCGACCTGTTATGGATCGATATCTCGAAAACCTATTTTTCTAACAATTCAGTTCTTGATAGACGCTCAATTAAAATCGTTAGCTGTCGTTAGTGGCTCAAGAAACAGAGAACAGAAGATCGTACAGTAGATTAACAAAGCCGATTCTGACCCCCCCCCCCCACTCCACTACCTTTTACCCGAACCTCTTGCTTTCCCCACCCTTCCGCGTAATTTCCCGAAGCTTCCCCCACTTTTCCGCGGCACGTAGTCGTTAAGGAAGGGGTTTTTCGAAAAATATATTCTTCCAAAATTTTTTTCCAAAAAAATATTTTTCAAAAAAAAATTTTTTTCCTGAAAATTTCCAAGGTTTTCCCAATGATAAATTATTTAATGTTATTTGTTATTTTGTTTTTATAACAATCCAATTCTTGAAGGACAAATATTCGCTTTTATTCTCAAAACTGCGTCATCTCAGCAACTTGAACGCGAGTTTTAATGGAAGTGACATGAATGAAGATAAAAAAGTATTTAGGCCTATGCAGAAGTCGAAGATGCCGGAAAAAGTTACGCCACGCGCCCGTGCGACGCTTGCGTTCTAAGTGATTTCAGGAAAGTGAAATTATCGTTCGGACGTGTGACTCTAAGCGCGCGATAATGAAAAACTGTTTAGGCCTATTACACACGCAGAGATTTAAGATTTTTCCAAGTTTTTTTTAATTTTTTTTTCTTTTCCGAAAACTTTTTTCATTATATTCTTGATTATTAATTGATTCAATGATTGGTGAGGTATAAATAAAGATGCGAATTTTCAGTGATTTCGTCTAATTTATATTTATTCAGTTTCAAAATTCATTAAAAAAATATACATATATTTATTCATCGAACAAATTTTGAGTTATGACATTTTTACAAGTTTCAAGCAATTAAACAATTTATTTCCCATTTTAAATTTTATTTTCTGATTCTTTCAAATATGCAAAGTTTCTGTTGTCAAGTAAAAATAGGCGTTTTCATTTTAAGGCCACCACGACAAGTTTCAACTCGCACGCGACTTTTCTGAGAATCGTATGTGATAAATATTTATAACTCGTGCGTTACCTCGACAGGTTCAGACTCGCAAGACTATTAATAGAATTGCGTCATTTAAATACGTGTGCATGGCGTGAGATGAAATCCCACAACTTTTAATTGTAATGATTAATTTCTTAATTTTTTTATTCATTTTGTGGCCCTGAAAAGGACCGGTTCCGGCTTGCGCCTGGGTATAGAGAGGGTTCAAGGGTCGGTTTCGGCTTTCACGTTGATCCGGGGATGGTTGAGATGTTCAAAAACTTGCAAGAGTCAACTTTTCGACCATCAAATTTAAAATGGATCCGTTCCGTCGTCTCCACGGATTCCTTGAGTTGTCGAAATAGCTCCGGATCGTTCAAAAGCAGATAGCAGATTCGGTCGGGGAGGTACACGATGATTTGATGGTCGAAAGTGATGACGATCTTCTGGCCATACTGGGATTTCGTTTCTCGAATGCTCGTGACACGGTAGTTGTATTTTGGGGTGAGTTCGGTGATCCTCTTTTGCTCGGCACGAGCGACCGTGTTAAGTTTGGAAAAATCCATGACGCTTCCGTAAAAACTTTCGTGAGACTGATGCTCCGCGAGTCGAGATTCCGTCTTTTATTCTTACACTTGGCACG
>JAPYZK010007226.1:0-11289 GCA_030522785.1 Platygaster equestris
GAATTTTCAAGTTCGGGGAATTTTAGAAAAATTTTAAAGTTTCGAGCTTGCAAAGTTATTGAATTTGTGAGGTTCCGGAAATTTCAAAAGTTTGGAATAATGTCAAAGTCTATAAAAACTGAAATCTTTGAAGTTTTGGTAAAATTTTCAACGAATTCCATTGTTTCGAAGCATTTTGATATTTTTGGATTTTGTCGTTTTAGGAATTTGTGAAACTTTCAAGAAATGTTTTAATTTTGAATTTTTAGGGAATTTGTAATTCTGAAGTTTTGAGAATTCATAGAATTTTCAAGTTTAGAAAATTTTTAAAAAATCGTCAAGTTTCGAGCTTCTAAAGTTTTGGAATTTTTGAAGTTCCTGAAATTTTAAAAGTTTGATACAATTTTTGACGAATTTCATAGTTTTAAAGCATTCCAATGTTTTCAAATTCCGTAATTATAGGAGTTTATGAAACTTTGAAACAATGTTGAAAATTTCGCAGTTCAACATGAAATTTCAACGTTTTGTAGAAAATAAAATTGTCGAGTTTTGGAAATTTTGACCATATGTATTGAAGTCACAAAATTCTAAATTGTTGACGAATATTCGAAAAATTCAAAAATTCGAAAGTCATCAACCTTGTTAGGATTTCCTTAACTCAAAAATATTAAGTATCAAGTCCCAAAATTCTTAAAATAATGGAAATTCGAAGTTTTCATGAAATAGTTCCGAATTTGGATACTGTAAAATTATTATGTATCTTTCAGTACTTTAACGCAATCAGAGCTAAGAATAAAATCATCACCGAAATCTACAATTCAATCATTTCCAATATAATGATAAATAACGTAAATTGTTAATACTGCTCGCGAACAATAATTTTCTCACAGCAATAACTGTTCTGTACAAAGAAAATCAAAAAAGTTGGTCCAACCCCCCACTTCAAAACTACCTAAAACGACCAGAAACAACAAAATCCTCAATAAACAAACAAAAAAATCCAAAAAATGTCCGTCAATACCAAAAATTTTCTCAAACTAACCAAATTCTGCCAGATCAAGTGATAAAATTCCTCAACAGTCTGGCAACACTGTACTATTGCGTCAATTGTGACCCTACGTTCTGCATTATTCAGACATCGGGCATGATACAAAGATTCGCCCAAGAAATTAGGTAAAACGAGCCAGGTTTTCCCTTTGCCATGAAAATTTCGGAAAAGTCGGCCGGCTCTCAGGGAATGCCGGAAAGTTGGTCATGCCGATTAGAAATTCAAATTTTGATGCAGCAACACTACGATCGAACAATGGAGATAATGGATCGTACCTTTCATTTTCTGAACTTGCATTCGAGGCTGCGGGAAAGTGCATTGGGAAAGTTATGATAACCTAGTTGGGTAATCCTTACGAGGGCCCAATTCTCATCGTTTTCGAGACTCTTGCCACATACTTTTACTTTTTCCCATTGTCATATCCGACATTAGAACCATGTCATTATATAGTTTAGGTGGGTGCATCGTGGCACTGGAATGAAATGCTCGTAAACTTGCACCATACACAAAAGTTTTTTCAAGAAAGTATGTTACAGGATTTATATTGAACACAGCTGCAAATGCATCGATAGAAAATTAGGAATAGTAGTATATATCACGCGAACGAAATTTTTAACCATTTATTATATATATACAACCCTTATATGCGCTTACTTATATGCATTTTATTCATTTATTTATTTTATTTATTCATATCGTACAGGCTTTTGGCCCAATCTTCACATTATAATACAAGTGGTGATATTGATAATGATTGAATTTGTAGTATACAATCATTCAATTTAAGTTGTTTTTATCGCATTGCAGTATTTCAGAGATGTCGCATTCATTTATAGAATATTAATTAATTTTTATCATTTTTTATTGTTATTATTTATTCGTTCATTTTCATCAATTTTTAAATATTTTGTACCTATTGTGAATTTTACGGAAAATGCAGGGTTTTTTTTTACATTTTAATCATTTTTATCATCTGAAAAAAATACTTTGAAATCATTCAAAATAAACTTCAAACTGATTCGAAATTCTGTACTTCGAACCTTTCATTATTTTAGAATTTTTGAGACTTTATAGATTGAATATTTTCAGTTTTAGTGAAATCCAACAAAGTTAAGTACTTCCGGAATCTTGGATTCTTCTAAAATGTTTCAAAAAATGGAATTTCCGAAACTTGAATACATATTGCCAAATCTTTCAAAATTTTACGACTTCCAAACTTCGAAATCACAAAACTTAGAAATTCAAAAAATTCTGAAATCTCCGGAATTGGGAACTTCGCAGTTTTCGAATTCCAAACACCTCAGAATTTTACAAAACTATAAAACTTCAAAATTCCGGATAGTCCAAATTTTGGAATTTTTCCAAATTTCGAAGTTTTGGGAATTAGAAGTTTGGAAGTACATCGGAATCTAAAAAATTCTAAAATCTCTAGAATTGGAGATCTCGCAGTTTTCAAATTCCAAACACCTCAGAATTACATAAAACTATACAATTTTGAAATTCCAAATTTTTTGAACATTAAAATTTTTTACATTTATAAGTTTTGTGAGTTTGAAGTTTGGAAGTGCTTCGAAATTTGAAAAATTCCAAAATCTCCCGAATTCGAAATCGCGCAGTTTTCGAATTCTAAACACCTCCAGAATTTCACAAAACTATAAAGCTCCACTTTTGTTATTCAGAAATTTGGAGGTACTACGAAATTTGAAGAATTTCAAAATCTTCAGAATTCGAAACCCGAGAAGTTTTCAAATCCTAAACACCTTAGGATCCCACAAAACTATGAAACTCTAAAATTCTGAATGTTCCTAATTTTGGAATTTATTGAATTTTGGAGTTTTGTGACTGACAAGTTCGGAAGAACTTCGAAATTTGAAAAATTCCAAAATCTCCAGAATTGGAAATATTGCATTTTTAAAATTCCAAATACTTTAGAATTTCATAAAACTATAAAACTTCAAAATTCTTAATGTTCCAAATTATATAATTTTTTTAATTTCGAAGTTTTGTGATTTAGATGTTTGGAAGTACTTCAAAATTTGAAAAGTTCCAAAATCTTTAAAATCGGAAATCTCGCAGTTTTCAAATTCGTAACACCTCAGAATTTCACAAAACTATAAAACTTCCGAATTTCAAATTTTCCAAATTTTGGAGTTTTTTCAAATTTCGAAGTTTTGTGATTGAGAAGTTTGGAAATACTCAAGTATTTGGAAATTTTAAAATCTTTAGAATTTGAAATCCGAAAAGTTTCTAGATTCCAAACACCTTAAAATTTTACAAAACTATGAAACTCAATGATTCCAAAAGTTTCAAATTTTGGAATTTCGAAGTTCTGTGATTTCGAAGTTGGGAAGTACTTCGAAATTCAAAAAATTCAAAAATGCCCATACTTGAAAATCTCGCAGTTTTCAAATTATAGCCTCAGAATTTCACAGAACTATAAAACTTCCAAATTTCAAATTTTCCGAATTTTGGAACTTTTCAAATTTCGAAGTTTTGTGATTGAGAATTTTGGAAATACTTGAAAATTTCATAATTTAAAAATCTTCAGAATCTGAAATCCAAAAAGTTGTCAGATTCCAAACACCTTAGAATTTTACAAAACTATGAAACTCTAAAATTCCAAATGTTCCAAATTTTGGAATGTTTGAATTTCGAAGTTGGGAAGTACGTCTTCCAAATTTCAAATTTTCCAAATTTTGGAATTTTTCAAATTTCGAAGTTTTGCGATTCAGGAGTTTGGAAATACTTAAGTATTTGGAAATTTCAAAATCTTTAGAATTTGAAATTCAAGAAGTTTTCAGATTCCAAACACCTTAAAATTCTACAAAACTATGAAACTCTAAAATTCCAAATGTTCCAAATTTTGGAATTTTTGAATTTCGAAGCTGGGAAGTACGTCGAAATTAGAAAAATTCCAAAATCTCCATTCTTGAAAATCTCTCAATTTTCAAATTCCAAACACCTCAGAATTCCACAAAACTGTAAAACTGCCAAATTACAAATTTTCCAAATTTTGGAATTTTTCAAATTTCGAAATTTTGCGATTGAGGAGATTGGAAATACTTCAAATATTTCAAAATCTTTAGAATTTGAAATCCAAGAAGTTTTCAGATTCCAAACACCTTAGAATTCTACAAAACTATAAAACTCCAAAATTCCAAATGTTTGAAATTTTGGAATTTCGGAATTTCGAAGTTCTCTGATTTCAAAGTTGGGAAGTACTTCGAAATTGAAAAAATTCCAAAATCTCCAGAATTGGAAATTCGCAGTTTTTTAAATTCCAGACACTTCAGAATTTCACGAAACTATAAAACTCCAAAATTCCAAGTGTTCCAAATTTTTGATTTTTTTCTACTTCGAAGTTTCGTGATTTCAAAGTTTGGAAGTACTTTGAAATTAAGAAAATCCCTAAATCTCCTCTACCCACTCGCAACACATTTTCCCGATTAAATTTCAAAAAAAAAAACCATAAAACATAAAATCCACTATACCAGTAAGAAAATCCACTTATCTGGCAACAACGCAATAGTCAACGCAGAGCGTACACGCCGACTCGAGACATTTTTCGATGAATCGACAATTTGATTGAATTTACGATCGAGCTGAGAGTTTAAAAATCCGCGGCTAAACTATGCATCGCGATTTGTATCGAGACACATATGAGAATACTCGGAATATTTGCTCCCGCGGCGAAAGGAGGCAACGATTTCCACGAATATCATTTATTCAGGGCGAGATAAAACGTCTCAGCTCGAGCAGAAATTCGCGAACTTACGAAATTTTCACCCCAAGTCATAATTCTTGTGTCAATTAAGCGAGTTTTCCTTTAGACAAGGGATCTTAGGAGTTTGGTGTCAAATGCTACAACGATGTATATTAATTATACGAAGGAACTTCAGAGCGTACATTTTCCAAGTTTCAGGTGCATTTCGACTGACTCAAAGTGACTCACACAAAGTTTGTTCGAGGAACAACTTATTTTGTAATTCAGATGAATTTTTATAACCATATCACAATTTTGTGGGAGTTGAAATAAACTTTAATGTTTCCGTAAAATACAAGGAAAATGACTACATTTTTCATCATTTTCAGATGTGCTTCGAAGAATTTTACTGAAATTGTTCAGTGTGCACTTTTCACTCAATTTTTTACTCAGTGTGTCATTTCATTTCCGATCGAAAAATCATCGACTATCGACAAACTCGACCAGCATTTTTTTCACTGCAAAAGTTCTTCCCTCGTGCTAAGGTAAAAAAAAATACATATGTGAAACAAAGAAAACTCGGTGTCTAAGAAATGAACGTTTGAAGCTGAAATTGGATGGGGAAAAGTAAAGAGAAAGAAAAAATGAAATCCCCAAGACTGCAAGAAAGTTGGTACAGAGGAGGTCACTGGATGGCTCTAATAAGAGACGTTTTCCGCCTCATGGAAATTAAACTGTTACGTGGCGAGTAACTTTCCTCGACAGATTCCCCGCTCGCAACACACGTACTCGCCAATTGCGCAATCGCCGGCCGTTGCACCGCTGACAAATATATGGAAGATGAATATCCGCGGCGGTCGCGAGCACGTGTCATAGCGAATCTTCGCAGCTGACGGGAAAATTCACTGTGTATCAGCAATCTTTCGGAAGATCGCTGATTTTTCAAGAATTCGATTGATCAGACGTAAATTCGAAAATTCCTGATCGCGAGGACTTTTTGCGATTTCCGAGTCAAATTTTTTGTTTTTTCAATTTTTTCGTCGTTCCGACTCATTTTGAGTCCTTTTCAAAACCTGATCATTTAATAACTAGTATATTGTGCGACTAGTGGGAGAAAGAGGAGATTCCTCGAGCGTGCAGATTGCCTCACGAGCGTAGCGAGTTTTTCAAATTTTCTTGAACATCCAAATGAAAAAACATCCGCCATGGGCCACCGCCCATGTTGCCCCTTTATAAATCCGACCGTGGTCGAAACATTGACAAAATCGAATAGCAAAATCCTCACGATCATTTTAACTCAACCCAGTGAAGAACAGAACAATCATATCCAAAAATTCCTATTTTAGACTCTTTCGAGATATTTTTGAACTTTTTCATCATTTTGTAGATTCCGATTTTTTCAATGATGAGTCTTCTATTCCAGCAGGAAATCATTTTCTGATAAATCGCTTCATATCCAATGATTTTTATAAAATCGTACGATACACCTACACGCGTCAGCGTAGGTGTATCAAAGGATGGAATCTTTCACGACTGCAGAATCATGTATTCTGAACTCTCTGTTATTTTCATCGGAAACTCAGTGAAAGGTCGAATTCAGCATACCCAATTAAAAGGTTCAACTACCGCGTGTTTAATATCATCGAATGAGGAAGTTTTCCTTCCTGATTCGCTGTACACGAGTATACACGTTAATGCAACGCGATGCAAGTTTCTCTCGAGACCTTTCAACCGCGGCTCGGAACCAACTGAATTTTCCATTTAAATTTATCATCCTTGTTACTTTTCCGTTTCATCACACCCAATTTCGCCTAGAATTTATTTCTATCTTGCACACCTCGGAAGAAAGGTTCGTGACTGGCGGAAATCCACGGAAAATGAGACAGTAGGCAGCTTAAATATAATCTGTAGAGAATTTCGTAAAGATGATGGAAATTTGGTGAGATATTGTACGTTGTAACGAAAAAAGGAATTTATTCAAATTTTCCTGCCGTGAATTCGAATGTCAAAGATGGTTGGTGGATGAAATAGGTTGAATCGATGTATCGATTTCTCGATCTATCGATTACAAAACAACAACAAATCGATTCTGACCTCGAATCTATTTAAAACATAAACATGTGCAAAAAATAACAAATACAAAATTACAAGTTCACAAGTATATATACCACGAAAATTACATATAAAAGAGACAAAACAAAAATTCAGATAGTGTCAGAAAACATACAAATCGCATAAATACCTCGTTTTAGAGGATGATTAGTCAAAAATCAAATTGACCTCAAAAAAATCAAAATACACACGAAATACAACAATATATCACGCAAAATATTCCACACACCTTTTCTTATGCGCCTAATACCAACTTTACGTGAAATTAAACAATAAATATCAAAAAATGACACGATAACAAGATAATCTTTCGAAAATTCACCCAAAATTTATCAAACTTGGAAAATGTCGAATGAAAGATTATATGAATTAGAATTTTCAGATTTATGCGAATAGTTTTCAATTTTTCCATGATGATTCTTCACGTACAACTCCCAAAACTTGAAATATAAAATTTTTAATATGGATTAGCCATCTCCGAAAGTCTCTATATTTTTTTGATTTTTGAATTTAAACACCCAAGTTCTCAGATTCTGGAATATCAATTTTTTTCTAATTGAAGTCTAAAAGATACACGAACGTCAAAATTCTGAATGATTGTAAATGATTCTGCATGATCCAGGAAACTTGATGAAAATTCCCTAAACTAATGTCCAATTTCAACAAACTTCTCGACAATTTTGTATGATATTCCTGTGCATTTTCGAGGATATGCACTTCCAAATTTTCAATATTTTTCCGAATTATGTATCGTCAACCTCGAAAAGCATTGATCAAAGTTCTAAAAAATTTTCGCAAAAAACTTGCACACAGTGTGTCAATCTGAACAAATAAATCACAATAATTAATACTTAAACTCCAAGAACTTCGCCCAAAATTGTTCAAACTTAAAAAATATCAAATCAATAAATCTATTAATTTGAATTTTTGAAATTTAGTGCAAAAAATTTTGCACCTTCGTACACCCAATTTCCAATTTTTCCATAATAATTTCCCACGTCTAACTATACCGAAAGTTGAAATATACAATTTTTCATACACAGAATTAAAATCTACAATCTTTAAAAGTCTCTAAATTTGTTTTCATTCTCGGATTCAAAGTCACAATTTCTCAAACATTAAAATATTAGAAACATCCAAAGAATATCCGAAGTTCAGAATTCTGAATGACCTTAGAAGATTCTAAATGATCCCTGGAAATCCATAGAAATTCACTAAATATAAATAAACGTCCAATCCAACAAATTTCCGGACAATTCCATATAACATTCCTCATTTCTCAGTAAAAATTAAAAAAAAATCTCTCAGCTATTCTCAAAAGAATAAATGCACAAATAAAAAATTCTCAACTCTCGAAAACTCAGAAAAACTACTAAAAATTCTCACCAATTTCCCCAACTTCCTCACATAGAAAAAACCCCCCAAAATGTCTCCCAAAAATGATACAATCAACTCCATCAGCATCCAAAAGTACGAAAGTCATCAACAATCATCACCGATTTCCACAAAACATCTACAACCACTAAAACCATCAATTGACCCCTAATAAATACTCCAATGGACACGTTCATTGCACAACTCGGTTCCTCGGATTCCCACCGTCAATAGGTTGACCGAAAAACCTCGAAACCGATTTCTGGTTTAGATATTATCGAATGTAGGTTAGGAAATGCCAAGTGCCTCTGATTCCAGATCCATCAAAGAGCGGTCGTGGACAAGGTCAAAGTCGGGAAGTTGCGACAGAGATGATGATAATGAAAACGAAACTTCAAAAAGACGTGTCTCGAGTGTTACAAGTTCGAAAAGAAGAAGGAGAAGGAAAGTTCGTCGCGTTATGATAATCGAATCCCGGACCTATGCCCGATACGATATAAATGATGGAAAGAAAGACAGAAGCGGCCACGAAGAAAGACGCCTCGAAAAATGCAATGCGTCACGAGCCGATGCAACAGCTTCGTACTTTCACTTCCTTCCCCCATCGGTCGCATAGACTACTTTTCCTTTCAGAGCCCTTCTCAAGGTGCAGCATGGAGCACTTACGAATTCCTAACCTCAAAATTTCGAGCTTTCTCGTCCATCATCGATGACCTGCTCAGACTTACGAACATTTCTCAGGTCAGGAATTTTCCAGGACCGAAAAATGGTCTACTAACCCTTAAGGGAATTTCGGATATGGTTGAAAAGGGGGATGAATTCTTTTTTTTTTTTTTTTTTTTTATTTTCTACGTAATTTTTGGATTTTCTAGAGTCATTTTATCAGGTGGAACTTGGGGAAAAAGAATCTTTCGAAAAATGAGAAAATATAATTGATTAAGGGTTGAGAAATTATTAGTATCATTATTATTATTATATTATTAAATAATCATTATTATGATAAATATATTATTATCTATGATATATCATAAATAATAATTATGAATATATCAAGACATTAATTATGAATATATTATCATATTATTCTGGGAACTGAGAAATTATACCAAAATTCTGGTGTTGAGGGAATCCGAAAACATTAAAAATTAAAAAAATTACAATCCGGAAAAAAATTAATAAATTTAACGGAAGCAAAAAACTTCGAATCAATGGATGAACAAATTTTCACGTGTTTAAATTTTTTAATTTTCAAATTCGCGAATTTTGGAATCTTCATAATAAGAACACACTTTTTTGGATTTCGATATTTTCGAGCTTGATAATTCCGAGTATTTCATAAATTGGGAATTGAAATCCAGTAATATGAAAATTCAAGAATTTATTGCAGAATTCAAATATCTGCGAATTCGAAAATTTCGATCCGAAAATAAGCATTGATGAATTCGAATTTCCGTAAGTGAGACAAAAACTGTCAATTTTTCATTCTCATTTCTTAAAATATTGTAATATAATAATAATCTATCACGTATAACAGTAACTTCATCAAATTCGAAATGTTGAAACAAACTCGGAATTTCGAGTAAATTAATATTAGATATTTTCGAAATACAAAAATTAATAAAATTTACCTATACTTATAAAATCTAGTCAGTTTCACAGTATTCAAATTAAACTTACGAAAATATAAGCTAAAATTGAAAAATCCTAAAATTCGAACAAGACACAGATTTTTGGGATTTAAGACATAGAAAAATTACAATAATACAGTTCAACTCTATTTTTCCAAATTTCGAAATTTCATGACTTCTTCACACTGCAAAAATTTATCTTTTCGCCACAAATTTTTTTAAATAATCTGAACCAATGCTTCAAAATCCACGAATTATCCAATTTCAACATTCCACACTTTTTTCGGAATCCAAGAACAATCAATTCATTTCAATTTAAAAAAATGCAAGTTCTGAAATCGGAAAAATTAAAGTTCCAAACTGAAATTAAAGTTCAAAAATTTAATTGAACTTTAAAGTTCAAAAATGTAATCGAAATTTCAAAATAAAAAACAAAATTAAAAAACCAAACTTTGAAATTCAAAACTAAAAGTTCTGAACCTCAAACAATAAAAAAATCCTTACACTTTTCACCATACAAAATTGTGAATTATCTCCCTTCAAAAATTTTCGAAAATTCAACCACACGAAATTCCACAAAATAAACTCCCCAACCCCCAAAAATTTCAAAAACGAAATCTCCCATATCGCAAAAATCCAAAAAAATCAACAAATCAACCTTCCATTGTCAAATTCTGACAACTTTTCAACGCAGAATCCCGAAAATCCCCATATTCCTCAAGATCCCAAATTTCACTTAAAATTTCCCAACATTCCCCAATCAGACTCGGAATAAAAAATTCAGATATCTTGAAGATGAAGAAGGAGGAGGGAAAAAAGGCAGTGTGAGAAATTCAAAGAGTGCTAGATTCAAGTGCTGACGTTCGCGGGAATGTTTTGATTCTTGTTGCAGTTTGCGCGAAATGAGTGGGAGAGAGAGATCCGAGGTACTATGGGTGCGAGAGGGACGCGAGAGAGTAGGAAGTGAGAAGGAGAGATGAAAGGTGGAACGAAGACCTGGATGGGAGATGAAGGGGACGAAGAAGGAGCGAGATGATGCAGTTGTGCGTTTGCGAGGAAGGCGGAAGAGGGAACCGGTCCCGGTCACTGGGCCACCAGCCGGCCAGTGACCTTACCTATCCTGTCGCCGCTTCTCCTCCCTCGCCTTTTTTTTCATTTTTTCAAATTATTTATTCAACAACATTTTTTTCTTCGTGGTCTCATCAAGAGTGAGCCCAAGTAAAAAATGAGTGGAATTACTCTGTTTGAGGAATAAAACTGCTTCGATCTAATTTTGACCTTGTAAGAACCTCATAAGAATCCGGAAAACCTCATAAGGTTTCAGATATTTCTTATAAGGTTTTATAATATTTCTTCCTCCTCATGAAGTGTACCACTGAATTTTTTTCTTTGAAATTTTGGAAATTATAGAATATTAAAAATTACTCCAATTTTTGACATTGTTT
>JAPYZK010007233.1:0-15112 GCA_030522785.1 Platygaster equestris
CTCCATCGACCCGCGGGGGAAACCATGGAAAACCCCGCGGCAAGTAGGCGGAAACTGGCTCGAATCCCCCTGAGAGGTGCCGATATTAAGAATTATCGGGGCCCCGACCCCGGGAAATTATTTTCAAGAAATAAAATCCGGGGGTCCCACAGGCGGGACTCGAACCCGTCTCCTTTCGCTTCAGTGGCCTCAGCCGACCAATCGCCGCGCAGTACCGCTTAGCAATTAGATCGCTTGACCACCGAAGCGGCTCTATATAATATGTATATTATATTGATATGAATCGGGTCCTAACTGATATATCTAATTTGAAATCTAATTTGCAAGCCGAAAATTCAATGCTTGATTCCAAGTAATTCAAAGTTCAAGTCGAAAAATTCTCATCCCAAATTAAATTCTCAAATCCTCAAGAAAAATTTTGATTCACAAATCAATTCCGTCAACTGAAAATTATTGAGTCGTATTCGTCATTTCAGTCATGGATTTATTGAAATTATTTTTAATTTTGAATTTGGATTCATGGCTTTTATACATTTGACGAGATGAAAATTTCAATCCACCATCAAAAAATCCAAGTAAAAGTCGATAAATTGGATTGAAAATTGAAATTCGCGAAAGCCGAAAATTATCGATTCGAAATTTTAAGTTAAAGTCGACAATTTTGCACCCCAAATTGAAATTTCCAAATCCCAATAAAAATGCCCAGACTCGAAAATTCATTCTCTTTATTGAGAACTACATTAACAATTGAATTTTACAGTGAAAATGAAAATTTTTCACCTGAATTTGAGGCCTATTCTATAATTTTTGGATAAAGAATTGATATAAAATTTGGGTCATACATTAATTTAAACAATTTCGGATTCAAAATCTGAATATGTTATCTAATTTTTTCAGTACCTGATTCATGAATTTGATCTAAATCACCAAATTTCCAATTCAACTCAATATTATACTTGCGAAACATGATACTTTTCGAATTTTTCATAAGAAATTGTCAAAATTCTGAATTACGATAGCTGCAAAATTTTGAATGATTCAAAATACCCGCTTTCCCCCTACACAAAAAAAAGTTGTACTTATGACCACGCTGTCGCTTTTCGGGTGACACTCGTTAAACCCGGTCGTGTACGAGCACTACGAGCCCTGCTATCTCGCCCTGTATACCTGGCTGTGCCGATTTGCGGCGTAAGCTGACGCCCCCCACCACTACGCATAATGAATGACACGTGACTGCCTGGCACGTGATTTTTTTTTACCTCGGCGTGTTGTGTTTACCTTCGCTTGTAGCGTTTACAAGTCGTTTTGTGCAAATAATTGAATGCATAATCTTTGAATTAAGAAATCTTGGAATCATGAAATTTTGTAAAATTCCTCAAATTTTCAAAAGTTGCAGAATCATTCAAATACTCTAAATTCTAAATATCTTCGAAATTTATTAATTTGACTGTAGATGATTATGAAATGTTTATATCGGATAAGTAATATTTTTCATACTCTGAGGACGGAAGTTCCAATAACTGATTTTTTAATAAAAAATCATTCACTGGAAAACTTCAAGTAGATTTTATTCTATGAAATGCAATAGAGTTTGAATGTTTGAAATCCAAAGTATATGAGCACAGAACTCATACATAAAAGTAGGTATTTATTCATTTTTTTCGAGTTTCAATTTTTTTTCAAATTCAAATAATTCACCCATCACTCGCTGTAAAATTTGTATTGCAAAATTTCAATTTTAACTTACAAATGTCAGAAGTAAAGAAATTTGGAATTTAAAATTTGGAAGAACAAAAATGAGTGAATACTACAAGTCTGAATTTCTAAATTGAGAATTCCAACAATTTTAATTCAAAAATTTGTAAATTATGAGAATTCAAAATTTTCGAAATTGATGAAAAAATTTTAATATTTATGTAACGGCAATTCCGAAATTTTTAATTTCCGAAAATTCCGATTACAGCATCAACGATTTCCTGAAATTTCGGAAAAATTGAATACTAAAGTTTAAAAAAATTAATTTCGATTCCCATTAATTGAAAAATTACTACTATTCAACAATTGTAATCTATAATTTAGTATAGTCATTCAATAAAAATTTGAAAATCGGAGCATATTTTTAACCAATTACAAGATTTCCAAAACCATCATTATAATTTTACTGACAAACATTATTATAAATTATCGAAATTCGAATATTCGGAAGTCTAGAAATAAGTAACATTGGGAATCAATCTGCATTTTTGAAAAATAATGTAAAGTTGAATAAAAAATAATAATGTTAATAGTTAAGAAAATCGTATGATTATATTTCAATGATTTTTCTGATTCTCAAATTTGAATTTGTAAGCTAAGATTATAACAAATGTAGGACGATTTCGACTACTGACGATAATATCAATTATTCATATGCGTAGATCATTGAAAAGGAATGCGTATGCTTTTTTCGTAAAGATATATTCCCAGATTGAAATTTTACATCCTCATCAAAGATTCGCTTAAATTCTAAATTTCGAAGAATTTGGATATCGTGAAAATTAGTGAGTGAAAACATGATGAGTAATGCTCAATGAAATCATGGGAAATATATTTTTGTGATTGAAACTGTGAATATATATTCGAAGAAAAGATAAATTCATTTTTGAATAACATTCATTTTGTAGAAACAATGGGTTTAAAAAAATCGGAAGCATCACATTAAATAGAAATTCGGAGGCGAGATAATTAATTCCATGATATTAAAATGCCTTCCAACGCATATTGGCCTTGCTCATTACTACTGCAATTACTTTTTGTACACCCGACGAAACCGAGGCAACCGAACCGGTCGGGTAATGGACGGGTAATAGTCGGGTCGTGGTCGCCTTGCATTTTTCGTGCTCTATTTTCAATAAAGATGGAATTTTTTGCACGAGGCTTGTTGGAGGAGTGCTACCCACTGATGTAGATTATAAAGTTCGTGCCAGTTGATGTTTCATTACAATTGATGAGTGAAAATACGTAGGTCATGTTGCCATAATTTCTTACGGTTTATGTGGAAGAGGACGACCATAATTACTTATGAAAAATGTGAAAATGTTGATTATGTTACGGAATTTATACTTTTCTTAATAAAATTTAACACTGAAATGCAATTATTACTGACCAAATTTCTCCTTATGTCAGTTTTTACCGACTATGTCGATTGATAAAGCAGGGCACTACAGTAAATTTCTACGTGACCTAACATAATAGCCCGCGAAATTTGAAAACCCGATTTGCACGAATTGAATCCCTTGAAACAGAAATTCGTTATTCGTGTGACATAACAACAAATAATTTAGTTCAATTTCTCTGAAAATTATAATTTTTCTTTTATCTCGTGATGATTAACTATATTGCTACTATTTTCGTAATTTCATTTTTTGATTTCAATACTATTCATAAATGAAATACGATTTTTAGGTATATTTGTCGTTTATTTTCATTATACAGTCTGTTACGAATTTTTATATTAATCATATAAATAGTTATTGCTACTAGCGAAGTGGCAAAAATTGATACAAAACATGTGATCGTTACTAGTCACCAGGCACCAGCACTGGCAAATCGCAATAGCTTCCACTTTTTAATGCGCGCTGATAAGGGCGTGTTTTCGGGCGTGAACCGTTTCATTGTGCACACGATTTTACCGACACATAATAATGACAGTATATAGCATTCAGCTGATTTATAACATTGAATATGATATTTTATGACCTGATGTTATTATATGACTTGTTCTTTTCAATCAGTCCAACAAAGGAATATCTAGAAATTAGAATTCATGAAAAATGTAATCCCGGAACGAATTATATCACTACATTTTCACAAGGCGACCACGAGCCGAGCGGGACCCGACCGTTCGGTCGCATTTTGGTCGGTTCCAGTGTTCATAAGTGTAACAGAATTCTGCTACAAAGCAAAAAATCCCCACGCGTAGCAGAATGGATTCTGCTACGTTCGCGTATACATTGCGTTCTTAAAACCATCGAGTATCACTGAGTATCTCTCTCATTTGAAAAAATTAAACGTCAACATTTGAACGCGTTTCCATCAAGTGAGAAAAAAAATGATAATTAATTTTTTTTATGTTGAATAATTTTTTTCGTAGTGGCGATCTCGATACAGTCAATAATTATGATGCAGAGCATATTAGTTGAATTTCAAAAGTCTTTATGTGCGAAAAAAAATATTTACAAAATGTTGATAATTAATGTTTTTATCGGAATAATACATTAATAAATATAACGAAAAATTTTACATTTTTATCAAAAATCAAAGTATTAAAAACGGTTAATAAATATTGCAGCAGATACATATGTACAATATTTAACTATATAAAGAAAAATATAAAATATAATTAATACGTTTTTGTGAATTTACAAAAAATCGATACTGTATAATTCCAATGTAAAATCGTTATAAGCAGTGGATGGCGTGAATAAAAAATTGTCGATGATGAAATGAAATATGCCTGTTTATTTTAGAATCCTCGATATCACATGTATGGATTTAAAGTAGGTAACGTTATAAAAAATATTTTTTCGTAATTTTTTCCAAGCGTCCTGAAATTATAACAAATAAAATCAATTAGGAAATGAATTACTCAAAATAAAGAAAACTCAAGAGTACGGAGCTAAAATGCGCACCCAATTGTACTTCCAAGTAATGCATTAACATTGAAATTTTACCTATATATATATATATATATTAATAATTTACCCATTTTACCTTTTTAAAATTTACATGAAAACTACCAAAAATTTTGAAATTAACAAAATTTTTAGTGATTCTTAAAATGTTTAAAATTTGAATGAAATCAAAATTTGTCGAACACTGGGAATTTTAAAAATTCTCACATTTTTCGACAATCCCGAACAATTTGTACATACATACAAATTATCGAAATTTTTACAATAAACAACATTCAAATTTTAACAATTTCCAAAAATTTTCACAATGCTGAGAAATTCTCGCAATTTCTAATTATTCAAAATTTTCGAATACTCATTGGAAAGTTTTTTCATATATTCTTACATATACATACTTTTTCGCGAATATTTCTGGTTAAACATAAAAAATTTTGGAAGTGCAAATGTACTTACATTTATAAACTTTGGAATTGGAAATCTGACGTTTCAGCAAAATATAATAAACAATAATGATATTAGGTTATGTAGTTGCCGCCACTTTTTACTTCACTTCACCCGATACAAACTCAACATGGGCTTTTTAGGATAAAGTTTCAAGAACGCGCGTCATCACACATCACAAAATGCGTGGCATAATTTCCCACCTAGGAACTCATGAACACTGGTCGGGTTCCGGTCGCCTCCGTTTCGTCAGGGGCGTTGCCCTGATAAAACGTAGGCGACCGAGGAGTACTACACACTCATGTAGATTATGAAATTAGTGCCAGTTAATGTTTAATTACAATCAATTAGTGAAAATGCGTAGGTCATGTTGTCAGAATTTTTTACGGTTCATGTGAGAGAGTACAACCGTTATTACTCATGAAAAATGTGAAAATGCTCATTATGTCACAAAATTAATACTTTTCTTTATAAAATTAAACACTAAAATGCAATTATTTATGATTAAATTTCTTCTTATGTCAGTTTTTACCGACGATGTGGATTGATGAAGAAGGTCACTACCGTAAACTTTTACTTGACCTTCATAATAGCCCACGAAATTCAAAAGACCGATTCGCACGAATTGAATCCCTTGAATCAGAAATTTGTTATTTGTGGGACATAACAACGGATAATTTTGGTTAATTTTTTTTTAAATTCCAATTTCATTTTTTCTTGCGATAATTAACCATATTGTTACTATTTTCGCTATTTTATTTCTTTATTTCAATATTATTCATTAATAAATACTTATTTTATGTATATTTCTCATTTATTATTATCAAACAGTCTGTTTTAAGTTTTCATATTGATCATATAAATAGTTATAGCTACTTGTAGAGTTGCAAAAATTGATACAAAACATGTGATCGTCACTGGTCACCAGCACTGGCAAATTGCAATAGCTTCTACTTTTGAACGCGCGCTGATGAGGTGGCGTCAGTTTTCGGGCGTGAACAGTTGCACACGATCACTGATCTGTAATATACACTGAATAGCTGATTCCTATTCTCTCACCACCAATTCTCTGATTTCAATTGGACGGCGCCATTTGTAGGTATTGGGACAGGACATGCGTGCTAAAGCAGCGCGACATTCAAATTTACACGGGGTGAATGGCCGATTTTGAATTTCGCGCCGCTCTATCGCGCATGTCCTGTCCGAATACCTACATAACCTACAAATGGCCGACCAAGAATTATGTAAACTCACATAAGTGTCGTCGACAGACATAAATATGTATAAATGAATGTAAATAAACATCGTAAATTATATCGTATCTGTCAATTGGAATATAAATATTGTGCAACGTTTTTGGAGCGAAAAGTGTGGAAACTTCACCAGTTTCAAAATGCTCAAGATAATACAAATGAATAGTCATTCAAAAACTGAAGTTGCACGTAGGAATGAATACGAACAGTAAATAATGTTCATTTCTTGATTCTTTGATGTATCATATTTTGCTTGAAAAAATGTGGAAAATTTCGAAGTAAAAAAGTTTGGATATGTACAAGTTGTAGAACGTCATGTAACATTGAAAATGTTTTAATTTTATGATAAACAGTCGCAAATTTAGTTTGATGTAAACACCAATTCTTAATTACAAAATTTTCGATTTTTACGATATCTTTTTTTCTTAACACTGCTTTCTGATATTCATAACTCATGAATCTCTGTTGTAAATTTGGTCGGCAAATTCATAAATCACACACATATAAAATTTTTAATGTACATTTAGAGACGTTGTACGCATCAACTTATGAAATATAAAGTTTCTTGTTTTTTAATTTTATGATACAAATTCAGGTGTTAAAAATAACCAATCAATCAAAAGTTGATGAATTTGTAATTCAAGAAAATATCGCACGGAAATGTTACAAAAAAAGGGATATCCACAAAAGAAAGCTTCAAAAAGTAGAAAATGTTGTCGGGCAATACAGGATGGGAACAATTCTATTGTTGAAAATAAAAAAAAATACTGATATCAACCCAATTGAACTGTCGGTCAGATTAAAATCACATATTCAATAAGTCCTATACGAAAAAGTAACAAAAAGCCCCGACAAACCATTTTTTATTAGCATGCTGAAACTCAAAAAGTTTGATAAAATATTGTGGAATCCAATCAGCTTACAGTACTGATGAACAAGGGAATATTATACTTACATATCGTTATTCAAATCTGACCGATCGTTGAATCGGGTTGATATCAGTATTTCTTATGATTTTCAAGATTTTTTGGATGTTTGAAAAAATCCTGAATTGTCTGATAACTAATAATAATAATAATTTCTAATAACTAAGAATTATTTTTAAGGCTATTTGAATTATACGAAAAGACAAATTAAAGTAACCAATGTTGCGGCAATGAGGAAAATGTTGAATTTTGAATAAAAAGAATTCTGTTTTATAGAATTTTTATAGCTCGCACAAGAGCACTGACTGAAGCAAGTATTTCCCTTTTTTTCCCACTTTGGCGGAGGAAAAGTACTGCCTCCATCTTGCCGTTTTTTCCGCACAACATTATCTACCATCTTGACGAGAAAGAATGACTCAACTCACATCCCACATGTGTTACTGCCACCGCCACCACATTCACAGTTATCCACAGTCACCGCGAGAATTAGTCAACATCGATTGACACTTAACCATAACCTCACTCTTCCGATTTTTTTCAAACTATTATTAAAACAATGTCCATTCGTTTGTTAAGTTTCGCGACGAGCCGGGGCTTATTTTTAACAAGTACACTTGTCCCTGGTCACTTTTTTACCACGAGAAAACATTGAAATTTATGGAATTTACGACTCTCAGGTACTCACTCTTCAACCAATTTTTAATAATAATTGATAAAAAAAAGCCTTAATTTTGCAATTCCGCACACCAAGACTTCCGCCTCTTTCGAAAACACTCTTTTTTTAATTATTTTGGGCTGAGGTAGCCAATCTAAACATTCACCAAAAACCAATATTTTGACACCTTCAAAAAAATTTTTTCAACATTTTTCAGAAAAGTAGCTCAACTAGACATTTACCGCATTGCTTCATTGTTTTGTTTTTATTTTTGTTTGGTTTGGTTGCTCGCACTCTCTCGCACATTTCGCTGCCTGACACAGCGACATATGATGACACAACCTGTCAGCCATTGTCAGCAACAGATTTCAAATTACCCGCTTGCCCCCTCCACAAAAAATAGTTGTACTTATGACCACGCTGGCGCTTTTCGCGTGACACTGTGGCGGACGCTCTATCAGGAGGACTTATCTCGCCCATGAATAACTCAACTCGATCGGCCAATCGGGTTTCATTTTCAACCGGAAAAACGCGACTAAAAACGAGTCGAAAAACACGAGCGTACGCCGCACACAAAGCAGTTTTTGCTTTCTCTCTTCTCTGAACGACTCATCTCGTTTCGACGCGTCACGAAAAGTAAAACGAATAAGACGAAATTCTTGAATCTAATATAAGAGTGTTAATCAAATGTCTTAGATTATTTTGTAATAAAACACTCCAAAATTCGCTTCGCGATAATCTTGTGTTTTATTCTTGTGGCGCACCCGAGTTCAAAATCTACCGCGCTCGTGCTCCACAACTGGTGACCCCGACGACGCTAAATCAACCTTCTGCACCCGGAAGAAGTTCCTGCAACCGTGAGAATCACCTCCCTGGTATTTCGACCCGAAATCAGGAAACACCACGCCGAAATTCGCCCGCGAACCGGTTTCCGCTATCGCACACGGAAACCTGACCTACATTTTCACCCGCCGCCATATTGCAAGGCTCCAACCACGCGGGGCGACACTTTTCCTAACCAGAAACTGGTACTTCTTAACCTTGAACAAGTAAGCCACGTTTCTGTTTATCCTACATATCCACAATGCCCTCCGACGATGAGAAATTCGACGACGCAAAAACCGCTTTCGTTCAAGCTTCACGGATTTCGAAGTTTCCCCCATTTTACCGGGCTGACCCAGAATCCTGGTTCACACAAATAGAAGCCATTTTTCAAGACACACGAGATCAAAGCTGACGACACGAAATTCCAATACGTGATTCAGTTTGCTGACGCGGAAATGTATCCTCACATAATTTACCTCGCGAAATCACCACCCGAGTCAAACAAATATGAAGCGATCAAAGATCGGATCATTCAAGCTTTTGCGGAGTCCGAGGAAACTCGGCTCCGAAGGATTTTTCGAAGGCAAAACATTGGAGGATAAAACCGTCACATTTCCTCCAAGAACTGAGATATACCGGTGGCACGCAGATCAATGACACTATTCTAAGAACCCTTCTCCTGGAACAACTTCCGGAGTTCATCCGAGAAGTTCTCAGCATCTCCAGTGAAGTCGACGTGAATAAAGTCGCAGCCATGACGGACAAGATGGTTGGATGACAAAATATTGGCGAGCTCGCTGCCATTCGACAACCTCTGCACCAGGTGCCCAGTGACCCGAGTCAGCCGGAGGACCCGACCGCCATTCTCATCACCCGGTTATCCAGGTTTCAGACAAAAATGGACCAACTGCTGTCCAACCGCTCCCGTTCGAAATTCCGAGGCCAATCAAAGGAACGCAACGAGTCCTGGTGCTACTACCACAACCGCTACGGGACGGAGGCACGAAACTGCAGATCTCCCTGTTCCTGGGAAAACACCGCCAGGAAGTCAAAAAACTAGGTTCTTCGTCCCGCATCCAGTCGGTCGGAGACGAAGATTTTGGAAAAAGCCGACTTATTGTCCTCGACAAGAAATCCGGACTCCAATTCCTCGTCGACACTGGGGCAGACATCTCCGTCCTTCCTCGCGCCTTAGGTGGACCGAACCCCAAACGTTCGGAGTTTAGCCTTTTCGCAGCCAACAACACACGGATCACGACCTACGGAGAAAAGTTGGTTACGCTCGACCTGGGACTACGGCGAACACTTACCTGGGCTTTTACCATCGCTGACGTGGCTCAACCAATTATTGGAGCGGATTTTCTGGCTCGCTACGGCCTCCTAGTGGACATCAAGGGCAAGAGGATTATCGACCGCATCACAAGCTTCTCATCCCCCGCACTCAGGACAACCGAACCTGCCCTGGAAGTATCGACAATCTCAAACGACCTGTAATACCAGGCCCTGTTCTAAGAGTTCGTCGACATCACGATCCCGCCTCACAACACGGACGTCCAAACCAAGAACGTGTATCACCACATCCTCACCGAAGGAACACCGGTGGCACACCGAGCTCGACGCTTAACCCCTGAAAAATTGAAGGATGCCAAAGATGAATTTGATTATATGCTCGCCCAAGGAATTTGCCAGCTCTCCAGCAGTCAGTGGGCCAGCCCCCTACACATGGTGAAAAAGGAAAATCGCCAATGGAGACCTAGTGGGGACTATCGACGCCTCAACGAACGCACCGTCCCCGACAAGTACCCTATCGCTCACCCACATGACTTTTCACACAATTTACAGGGTTGCAAAATTTTTTCGACCTTAGATCTAACTCGAGCATATCACCAAATCCCCGCGGCACCAGAGGATATCCCAAAAACTGCAGTCATCACCCCCTTTGGGCTTTTCGAGTTCAAGACGATGACCTTCGGACTCTGCAACGCCGCCCGAACGTTTCAGCGTTACATCGATGCAACTCTGCGAGGACTAGACTTCTGTTACACGTATATCGACGATATCCTCATCGCCTCGAAGACCACGGAAGAACACCGTCGCCACCTTAGGATCGTCTTTCAGAGACTCCGGGAGTACGGCCTGATCATTAACCTATCCAAATGTGTGTTCGGCGCACCGGAAGTAAAATACCTGGGATATCAACTTAACGAACACGGCACGAAACCTCTTCCAGAGAGAGTTGAAGCCGTCTTGAACTACGAAAAGCCAGCTGACGTGAGTGCTCTTCGACGATTCCTAGGGATGCTAAATTTTTACAGGTTGTCACTGGAAAACACCGCTGAAACCCAGGCCCCCCTGCACGTATACCTATATACCTAGTAGGAGCGAAGAAGAAGGACAAGCGGCCAATCCAGTGGACCCCTGAAGCAGAAGCAGCCTTTGAAAAGTGCAAGCAGCAACTCGCAAACGCAGCCTTGCTCCATCATCCCCTGGAAAACGCAAAACTCTCGGTCCAGTGCGACGCCTCCCACCTGGCCATGGGCGCCGTACTCGAGCAGCTGCACAACGGGGTTTGGGAGCCACTAGGTTTCTCCTCTGAAAAGTTCAGCAACGTCCAGAAAAATTACAATACGTACGACCGGGAACTCCTAGCGATTTACGGTGGTATCAAATTTTTCAGGCACATGATTGAAGGTCGAACACTTATCGTGAAAACCGATCACAAACCGCTGACGTTCGCTTTCAAACAGAAGCCCGAAAAAGCATCTCCCAGGCAGCTGAGACAACTCGACTTCATCGGACAATTTTCGACAAGCATCGTTCACATTGTTGGAGAGGACAACGTCATCGCCGACGCACTCTCAAGAATCCAAGAAATCCAGATGCCAGTTTTCCTCTCAGACGAAGACCTCGCCTCCACTCAACAAGACGACATCGAACTTCAAAACCTCCTGAAATCGGATACAGCGTTAGAATTTCGCGAACTCCGACTAAGCCATACAGATACGTACATCTACTGCGACGTCTCCACCGGGGAAATCCGCCCGTACGTCCTCAAGTGCCTCAGAAAAAAAGTTTTTGACACCACTCATTGACTAGCGCATCCCAGTGGCAGAGTCACAAAAAAGATAATCGCTCAAATATTTGTTTGGCCACGAATGTCAAAAGACATCACAGGTTGGGCACGGACCTGCATCTCCTGCCAGCGCAGCAAGATAGGTCGCCTCGTCAAACTGCAACCCGAACACATCCCTGTTCCTGACGTCCGATTCGCACATGTCCACCTGGACATCGTGGGACCTCTCGTCAATTCCCAGGGCTACGTGTACCTCGTCACAATGATTGATCGGTCCACCGGGTGGCCTGAAGCGATATATGTTAAAAATATCACGGCGTCAACAATCTCTGATGTTTTTTACAATCATTGGATTTCCAGATTCGGAGCCCCAGTTTTCATAACAATGGACCAAGGCTCCCAGTTTGGAGCTGTTTTGTTCCAGGCACTCACGCATTTGGTCGGGAGCAAGAAAATCCACACAACGGCTTATCATCCGGCATCGAATGGCTTGGTGAAACGCTGGCACAGGTCTATGAAAGCCGCGATAATGTGCCACAACACATACGACTGGATCGACGTCTTCCCTATCATCCTCCTAGGCCTCCGAACGAGCCTGAAAGGAGACATAGGGGCAAGAGCAGCGGAACTGGTCTACGGGACAACACTCCGACTACCTGGGGAATTTTTCCTCGAGGAAGGCAGACCCGAACACCCAACATTTTTCGTCGAAAAGTTCCGTCAACATATGCGCAGGATCCGTGCATCACCTTCAGCACACCACACAAAAAAACCAGTTTTTGTTTACAAGGACTTATATACCTGCAGCCACGTTTTCCTCAGGGTCGACCGGGTTAAAAAACCACTAGAGGCTCCCTACGACGGGCCATTTAAAGTCCTCAACCGATTGTCGGACCGGGTTTTCACCATCGAGGTAAATGGCAAGCCCACAAACATCGAGATCAAGAGGCTCAAACCCGCGTATTACGAGGCGACCGTCGAACCCGAGAAAAACCTCGCCGAAGAAGATGCACAACGCTCACAAGTTCCGAGACAACGCCAACCTTCTCCGGCGGAGGCCAACGACCGAGATAAAAACAGCGAGACGCAACGACCGGATTCCGACTCCGAGACACTAGCACCACGAGCCCCCAGCCGTTCACCGCCGCCCAAGAAGCAAAAACCGTCGATTTTGCGAAAATATCACGGCCCATCCTTGGGCAACTCGAGGAGCGTCACTTTCGCGATTCCGATCGCGAACGGAAACCAACCCCGTATCTGCACAAACATTCCCAAATTTCAAGACTCTTTCTCACTTTCCTTCGTCTTCCACCCTTTTTTTGTTGCAGAAAACAATCGCTGAAACCGACAGGCGGATTGAAGAATTTGGCAATGTTTACATCCCGTTAGCCGATCTCGCGACCAATCGCAACTTGGATACCAAAGTCACTTGGGGGAGAGACGGAGAGTGATGTGGCGGACGCTCCATCAGAAGGATGTATCTCGCTCATAAATAACCCAACTCGATCGGCCAATCGGGTTTCATTTTCAGCCGGAAAAACGCGACTAAAAACGAGTCGAAAAACACGAGCGTACGCCGCACACAAAGCAGTTTTTGCTTTCTCTCTTCTCTGCACGACTCATCTTGTTCCGACGCGTCACGAAAAGTAAAACGAATAAAACGAAACTCTTAAATCTAATATAAGAGTGTAAATCAAATGTCTTAAATTATTTTGTAATAAAACACTCCAAAATTCGCTCCGCGAAAATCTTGTGTTTTATTCTTGTGGCGCACCCGAGTTCAAAATCTACCGCGTTCGTGCTTCACAACACTCATTTAACCCGGTCGTGTACGAGCACTACGAGCCCTGGCTTGACCGCAGTCAACGGTTGACCGCAGTCCAGTTCACCATGTGAAGTGATGTGAAAGCACGTTTAGGAAAGATGTCGAAGAGATTTTTGGTAATTGTTCACTTTGGCGGCCGCAGCGAAAAATCGGTAAAAAAAAATAATTTTTTTCGGAAAAATTGTGTTTTAGGTAGGGAAAATCGTCTAGATGCTGCACATACTAACGACAAAACAATGAGAGGTGCCTGTTTCGACTTGCACCACTTTTACCAACTTTTACTGCTGCAATCCCGTCCACAAACCCACACCACACTCACCACACGCATAGGAATCTGGCTTCGACACACTTGACACAACACTTTTGTGGCTCCCATTAAAAAAGACCTATCTCAGTTTGACAGATCAAGCGGCCCTCCATAGCCCCACTTTTCGCGACACGTAAACGAATTGTCCATCAATGTTATTGACAATTTCGCGCACTTTCCGCAATTCGCTAATAAGTAGGAAAAGACGTTTCGCTCTGGAATATTTATTTTCCAACCCATTTTAGTCACGGGAAACGGCCCTTCACTGAGAATTCCCGACTTTCAAGTACAAACTATTTCGTCGATTTCTTTATTTATAACATCTTAGAAACGTCCAAATTTTAGTATGTGCAGCACCTAGACGATTTTCCCTACCCAAAACACAATTTTTTCGAAAAAAATGATTTTTTTTACCGATTTTTCGCTGCGGCCGCCAAAGTGAACAATTACCAGATTATTTTTATCGCCAGGGGAAAAAATTCCAAAATGTTAATAATCAATGAATGAAATGAAAGATAAGTCTGGTGCAGTTTCGGATTATGTTTTCCAGTAATATCTAGTAGAGTATGATTTTTCGCCAGGTAAGAAAATGTTGCAGGCGCGGTTGTTCTTTTTAGTGACAAGTTTTAGTGTCAACAGTTTCAATGTTCTTACCATTTTATTTCGAAGTAAGTAAGATTCGGCAATCGTTAGGTGTCGAAAGTTGTGCAGATGCTGCGATTTGGCGATTTTTGCAGCTTTTGCATGTTTTTATAGGTTCGAACTTGTGACAATATTCATGAATTTTGCAATTGGAAAAATGGGGCTAGGTTATCGTCCATGAAATCAAAATAGCGCCCAACCGTGACGTCACTCACGTTAGATGGTAAAGTTATTTCACAATGTTCGTTGTCGTGAAGATAATAGTCATTCCAGTATGCGGCCGTACGTGGCCGACACCTGCAGCAATCTGCAGTCTGCTGCAGTCTGTATACCGCGTCACCGCAACTGACCGCAACGCACCGCGCTCGCGATTGTTGACGTATCGTCGCGTAAAAAAATATGTTTATTTATTACATTAAATGTATTGTTATTAATAATTATTCGCCGCGGAAGTGTAAATAAAAGTGCATAACATCGCAACAAAGGGTTGCC
>JAPYZK010007235.1:0-12332 GCA_030522785.1 Platygaster equestris
ATAAATGTGTGATGTATTTTATGGATGACCCCCTAATATATGAGCGTACATACATCTGTTAACTTTGATTTCTGCGAATGAGGTCCTCGAAATGCAAATCTCGCTCTCGCGAAAATAAACATCACCTTATGTACTCCCCGCAGCATAATTTACTATTATTCGCAACAATCGAGTTACGAGCCCGTAACGCCCCTTGAAAATTGAGCTTTACAGCCTTTTACCGACAGGTGAATAGTTATGGCAACTCCCCTCCCGATTAAAGTGTATCAGTGGCGCGATACGCGTCAGTGAAAAACGCACTGTCTGCGTTGCGTAGCAACCCAAATTTTTCGTAGTTCTGCAGATCCGAATAGTCTTTTCACAGGCGACATTGTTACATACTTGTTAGTGCCGGCTCGACTATACACTTCGAGAAAAGGAGAACGCGAGTCACAATCGAATTTTCGAACGTAGAGAAGTAGCGTTGCGCAAGTTCATGTTTATTTTCAAGTCCGAGTTTTATCGAGCAAAATTATAATACATTAAGCTTTTCCGAAGAGTGCTGTATACCGAAAAAATCTTGACCCAGAAAAAGAAAATCGAAATCGTTCGAAAATTGAAGCATCAGATGGTGTTTATTTACCAATCCAAGTAAGCAAACTGGAACTGTCCAATGGCCGATGCGAGACGATTTTTCCTTTGTTCGTTCAATTTTCTTTCTGTATAATATATTTTTTCTAACGCTGTGGAGAAAATGCGATTTTCTCCACGGCTCAAAACGTCAAAAATCGAATTTTCTCCACGTTGTTGGAAAAAATATAGTCCTCAACTTGTACAGACAGTTTTGCAAACCTCACATTCGTAAAAAAAGCTCCTACACTCGTTGAAAAACTATACTATACTAGTGCATTTTTGTTTGATTCTTTTTTTTTTTTTTTTTTTTTTTTTCTGAAGGATCGTTTCGTTGTTTTTTTTTAATTTTTTTATTTACAGCTTCTTTGGGTAAAGGTAATAATTTTCGAGGTGTGACCAAAAATAAGGCGACATCTTCTATTATTTGACCCCACCCCCATCCTGATTTTTTTACATTTTCCTTGTGTTTTCGACCCTTCAATATGAAGTATATATAAGCGTCATCGTTAAGTGTTGACTGCCCCCCCCCCCCCCCCGTTGTCCTTGTGTGGCGGCGTAATTTATGGATGGCCCGTAAACACTTTTCTAACACTTCGCTGAACAAAAAAAAGCATAAAAAAATTAGACATTTTATTTGAAATTTTGTGTAATACATGGCGATCGAAAAAAAAGGGCGCGCTTCTACCAACTAGTGCTGTGTGAACATTAGCGTGTAAAAACATACCTAGAAATATGAAAAATTATTCATAAATTATAAATTTAAATTTACGAAAATATGGACTTCCGTAACTCACGAATTTTAAATGCTTGATTATCATTACCAAAATGCGAAAATTTGAAGAAATTGAACAGCTTATGTATATTTATAATGTATGATACTCATTTTCAAATTTCACTACTTTATAAATAGAATTATTTAATGATCAGATATTTGTAGACAGCTTAAAAAAGTCATTGAGAAAAATAGAATCAGTAACAACACAATTAAGCAAATAACAGTTGAGTAATGTTTAGGTCATTCACTATAAAATAATAACTGAACTAAAATTGGCTGAATATTAAAAATTAATGGTAGACGATTAATTTAATTGTGACAATTTAAAATCAGTGTACTTGGAAGCTATTTCATAACTCAACAACTCGTATTTAATTTATGACAACCACTAATGCAATTGTTAATGCTGCAAGCGTTTAAAAACACTAACGAATTTTTCAAACTGGAAAGTTCATACAATTTTTACTAAATTGATAAAGTGCATAATGTTGAAAATGATTGGCAATAAACAAATTTGATGATAATGTATGAAATAATCAATGTTAACTAACGTGAAAGTTTTAAATACATAAAATGTTCTATAAATTTACCAACATTGCACGAAAAAAAAAAATTGTACTTATTTTTCTGTAAGGCCGATTTTATATGGATATCACATCGGAAAATAAACCTAAGTGACAACGCTGGTAAACTCAGTTTTTCACAGCGAAATTTCTCGTGTGGATTTGATGTTGAAAAAAGGAAAACATCTTCCCGATCATTTTTTAGAATTACAATGATGGTTTATTGAATCAAATTAATGTTTCTGTAAAAGTCACTTTCTTGAATAAATATTATGTATAACATGAGAAAATGAATTATGGAAATATCTCTGCTAGCAGGCGCGTAGCCAAGAGGGGGTTTTGGGGGGTGTAAATTCCTCGCGAATTACGAGAAAAATTATTGTTCAATATCGAGATGGAGTTACGTGAAAATTGGTTACAAAGTCGATATTTTACAGTGTGGTTTTCAAGCATTTGTGTTTTTTCTAAGTTTACAGGGATGATAATTTGGCGAAATTTCTGAGATTTTATAAACATTTATAGTTTCTTTTTTCTGTTCTTTGTGTGATAAACAGATTTTATGGAATTTCCATTTGATGGTTCATTACTCATTAATATTGGAAATTTTTTATCATTTTTGAGAATTTGCTTGAAAAGTTTCCAAAGATTCGATGTATTTTCTGAAAATTGTACGAAACAGTCGAGAATTTCGTGAAATTTTGAAAATTTTTAGAGTTTTTCAAGAATCGGAAATAGTTTCTAAATTTTTATGTCCTTAAAGTTAGCACTACCACCATCGAATTTCGAGTCGGCGAAAAGTAGATTAATTGCCGCTTATTTGTTGTTAATTTTTTATGGAAACCAAAAATTTGTCGCACTTTTATTTTATTTTTTTTTTGTATAGGTTTACAGGTTTTTAGATTTAGGTGATTAAATAAAACATTTTTATCTGAATTTCCGCAGTTTTTGAATTTTTTGGATTTATAGATCGAAAATTGGAAATATTAAGTAAAAATTTTAAGTGTAGGAATTTCTAAATGACTCAATTTTCGAACCTTTAGTGTGAAGTATTTCAATGTTCAAATTTCCGAGTTTCCAGTTGTAGTTAGCAGTTTCCGATGTATTTACGAACTTTTAAATTTTAATGTTTTAAATTCGAATTTTTTTTTTTTTTTATTCCAATCTTTAAATTCTGATGAATTCAAATGTCCGAAATATTATGATTGATTCTTAAACTTGGTGACATTCGAATTCTTTACAATATTATGATATTGCAATTTTCTGAATTTTCAAAAACAACTCTTAATTTAAATAAAAAACATTAATTGCATTAATTTTCCAAAACTAAAAAATTTCCGTTATTTTTCAGTAATTTTTCGAAAATTCTATTTATTTGCTGAACTTTTTAAAAACTGAAGAAATTTTCAGAAAGTCTGAAACTCCTTGTATTTTCGTGGATATAAGAATACTTAACGAATACTTGTACAACTGAATTATCAAAACCTTTAAATTTTATTCTTCCGACACATTCCGAAATTCCGAGCGAAATTATAAAAAATTCTTGAAGAATCTTTATATTTTGACATTTTTTTCTTATTATTCTTTAAAACTTCCACGCTTCAAAAAAATAATCTCACATTTTTTTTGCGATGTTCACTGTCCCGGCAAATGTCTCAATAAATATCAAAAACTTACATGATAAATGATATCCTCTAAATTCTCTTTCTCTACTCTATTCAAGAAAATAAAAAATCGCGAGTCACTATAATATATTTCGGGAGTCTAAATTTCTTCGAACTTATAAAATATTGAAAACCGTAATAAATGATTTTTCTGCATACATGATCCCAAACATGAACACAAAAAATGATCTCAAAAAGCTTGAAAACCATGAATAAATTGAAACACTATTTATTTTTACAAAACTCGTTATTAAAACCCCCGCGAAAAAATTTTTCTGGCTACGCCCCTGTCTTCCCGTAACTTTTCTTGAAACAAAATTAATTTCTTATTACTCGTTTTCAAGTAAAAACATTATCCTGGTGATTTTCCAGGCGCTGGCGTCAAGATGGAGCACTTTCAGGCCACCCTGGACCCCAGGAAGCAGGAGTTGTTAGAAGCCCGCTTTCTCGGAGCGAGGGTGAGTCCCAGAAACAGAAATCGAAATTTAAATCGAGACGAAAATTCTTTCGGCAGGGCCCATTTTGACCCCCCCATGGAAAAGGCGTTTTCCTTTTTTCTTCGTCTCCTTCGTCGGCCCAGAACATTTTGTGCAAGGCTATTATTAAACGCGTCTGCGTACGTGTTCGTGTGCACGCGCGCGCACGCCAAAGTCCACTTGTAAGCGCCGACTAAGTGTCCGAGAGACACTCAAGACGTACATGCCCCAATCGATAAACATCTGTTTCGTTTTGCATCAAACCACCCCCCCCCCTTTTCTTGACTTTCCTCCACTTTATCCGGGGGTGTCTCGCGACCGGACAAAGAGCGCTCTGGAAAACGCACGTGCGAAGGCGCAACCCCTCCGGGATATTTTTTTCGCTTGGTGCACCGAGGGGGTGGGGGGAGGGGGGAGTTTTTCCGCGGTGTTCGGTTTGTTTCCACACCCTGGTATCGATCGATGGAGACGGGTAGTCGATTTGCTCTAGATTTTTGTGAAAGGTCTTTTGGGTAGCGGTGGGGGGGGGGGGGGGGGGGGGGGGGGTAAACTTGGGGGGGGGGGGGGGGTGGGGGGGTGGATTTTTTTTTTCTCGTTTGTGGGATGGTTGCGGGGGGGGGGAATAATTGTGGATTTTGGTGGGCAGCGCCACTTTAAACACGACGCGTTTAAAATGAGATATAGCCGTGACCCAGAGGCGTGGAAATGAAATTTTTTTCGGGTGGGCAGTGGGATTTTTCATGTTGCGAATATGGTCTGTTTGTGGTGAGATTGTAATAAAACGTTTTTGTTTTTTTTTCGTCTTCTGTGTTTGACATAGAAGAGGCAGGGTGTCGATTCTACCGGGAAACTGGGAGGAACCGGGAAAAGACCGGGAATTCGCTTAGAACGGCGAAAAACCGGGAAAAGTCCGGGAACCCGGTCAGAACGGCAAAAAGACCGGGAAAATGTAGATTGTTGTAAAAAAGCAGGAATTTTCAAATTTCGCGTGAAGAAGCTGTTCATGAGCATGATTCTGGAATCATGAAGCATCATGAAGATCTTTGGATTCAGTAGTTTCGGAAATTTTCACATTTTTGAATTTTGAAGGTTGTTAAATCTTGGAATTTCGTAAGTGCTGGAAATTTCGAAAGTTTTGAAGCCCAGAAGATTAAAAAATATTGATATTTCATTGTTATCGAGTTCGAACGAATTTCGGTGTTTCAAAGTTTTGGGAATTTGGGAAATTTCATAGTTTTGGAAATTCGAAGTTTAAAAAAATTATGTTTTATTGAATACATGTTCCTATTCGATCCAGCCATTAAAAGTCATGAAAGTTCTTATAAAATCCATTAAAGTTTTCATATTTAAAATTATAAATAAGTGAAACACTGGTGAAACAGTAAACAACAGCGTATTACGCCCGAGGATCGCCTTTTTGTATTTTTCGAAAATGCAGTGCCATTTTTTATTATTATTTTTTTTTTCATTACTACTAACGCGGGAAAACTTTTGTCTATTTTTTGCAATTCAAAGCATACAAAATGTTGATATTCTTTGATTTCGAAGTTTCAACGAATTTGGATGACATTTTTGAAGTTTCAAAGCATTTTCAAATTTCGAAGCTATCCAGTTTTGCAACTTTTAAAGCTTTGGAAATTTTGGTGGTTCTGGACTTTCAAACTTTTGTAAGTTTAGTAGTTTCGAAATTTTTGCAAATTTCAATTGAAGAATTTCAAAGTTTAGAAGTTGTAAGTTTCAAAAATTTCCGAAATTCTGAAAATTTTTAATGTTTTGATGATTTTAAGGATCTTCAAGTTTTGGGGGTGTTACATACAGTTTTGAAAATGTGTGACGTGCGCCGAAGAAAGAGGGCTTACTCGGAAAAAATCTAATTTTAGATTTCTATACGAATCGGTAGTTTTTCTAATTAGCATTAAAAGAAGGCGAATTTAGTATTCTTCTTTAGTTTTGAAATTTTAGGTGGTGTGCTGTGTTAAATGTTAAGTCAACACACGCGCAAAAAAATGGATAAATTAATGGTTAATCAAATAAACAGTGGTTTTACCGTTGTAATAAATTAGCATCTTATCCGTTTAAAGAAATGATTTCAGAAATTTAGTCTTTACGGTTAAATTGTGCTCACTTTAATATTCGATTAGCACACGAATGTTGATTCAGCTTAAAAGGTGATTAGGTACCATTTTTTGATAATAGCACAAGTGTCTGAAATTAGCATTTTATGTCATCAATACGACAATGTGAGAATTATTCGACTTTTTTAATGTGTGCTAATTTAAATCTTGAGCTGGCACACACCCCGCTGATTTTTTAAAAAATATAGCAATACATTTTTTTTCACTAAAAATTAGCATTAAATGGTTTCAATTTAGTACCCTTCTTTGCCATTAGTGTGCTATTCTTGTAGTGTCAGTTTAAAAGATCTAGTTCTTCAGTTGCTCTTTCAAATGAAACATATTTAAAAAATTTATTTGAGCGTTATTATGGAGCAGAACTTTTGTTGAAGTTCCCTTTCTCCTATGCCTCCAATGCTGCGATCGCTCGTCCTGTAAAATCATGCCATGCCGAGTAAGTCCCCTTTCTTCGGCGCACGTCACATTTAGGAAATTTTGTACATGTAGAAAACGTAACGAGGCTGGTCAACGTTATGTAACGTTACTTTTGCTCGGAAAAAAAGACAGCTAAGGGCTGATCGCTGCAGCCTCGGTGACCATCGCCGTTACAACGTTGATGATTGACGTTAGCAACGTTGATGGTCACTGAGCCCTCAGTGATCAGTTCTTAGCTGTCGTTTTTTTCGAGCAAAAGTGACCAACAACGTTGTAAAGTTGACCAGTCCCGTTAAATTTTCTCCGTGTTGTTTTAGAAATTCGAAGTTATGAAAAACTATGTTCCATTGAAAATATGTACCCATTGAAACGATCTGATTCCACGTCTTAGGTTTTTACCATGTTTTGAGGGTAAATTTTACTTGAAACTCTTCTCCGTGTGAAAATCGTAAAAGAACAACTCGAATGTATAACCAAAGAATAGCTGCATAAGAATTTTTTTAAAAATGCCTACTATAGTGAGATTTTGACAAGTCAGAAATATTATATGTGATAATCTCACATAATGTTCGCTGCTTTGTGATTTAAGAAAATGAATAATAAGACTGACTGATATAATTATGTTTAGAGATATTCGTTTGTATTCGCAAATCGATGAAATTAATGTAGTAATAGTATGTTGATGAAGTGATGATTTAAAGTTCCATTGTATGTTCCATATTCTATCACAAACGCATGAAAAATATATTTCCGGATGAATTCACCTTGGTATGTGCTGAATACAAAATGACCGGGAGAAAACCGGGAAATGACCGGGAATTCGAAAATGCTTAGCCGATCGACACCCTGAAGAGGGAGCAATGTTTATTATAGGGTTGTGGATTATAGGGTTTTAGGTATACGGGTATGAGGGATATGTGAATTTATATGTGATATGAAATTTCGCGGATGGGGACGAAAAATTTGGGACATTCGAATAGTTCAGGAATCCCGAAAAGTTCGGTAATTCCAGAAATTCGGTAATAGTGAAGATTTTGAGAATCTCGAAAAATTGAGAAATCCTGACAAGTTTGGAAAATCCGGAGAGTTTTGCGAAGCCCGTTAAATTCTGTAATTTTTATGAGTTCTGGAACCTTGAAATTTAAAACCCTCCAAAAAGTTTGTAAACCTAGAAAAATTCTGGGTCTCAAACTGTCCGAAAGTCCCTCAGAATTTTCACTTTTGTAGCTGCATATTTCCAACGAATTGAAAATTTTCAACTCTGCCAAGTTTTTTCATCAAAAAGTGAACAGTGTTTTTCACGAATTTTTTCATTTATGTACTATCTGAGAAGTGACATGCTACTTAATTTAAATTTTCAAGGAACACATTTGGAATTGAAGGTACAAAATTTTGAAGTTTAGTGAATTCCATATCGTCTGTTTTCGTCAATTTGTATAATACACATTAAGATATGAAAACTAGTTAATTTAAAATTGAAACTCTGACCGAAATCGATCAAAAAGTGTGGTTTGGAGTTGTGCAAATTGAACAATTTTCACGCCATGTTTAAGATTTTGGTCATTTCTAATTGATAAAATAACTAGCGGAGTAACTAATAATAACTAACTAGTCATAACTTGCTAATTTTTCAACGTAAACTTTTTGTTTAGCAAACCCCTTGTTACTGTTACATGTATTCTGTTAGCATGAAGTGTCCTTATATAAAACAGTCATGTGTAATAAACACAACTGATTCGAAGTTCATTTTCAAACTTTCTGATTTCGAACTGATGTAGTATATTTAAAAACGCAGTAAAAGCGGAAGAAAAGCACTTACCCTATCATATTTGATATAGAATATTTAGAAACGCAGTAAAAGCGGAAGAAAATCACTTACACTATCATATTTGATAAATAAACAATGTCGCATCGTAGCAAAACGTTTAACAGCTACATATTTTCAAGGATACGTTCTCTAGAGAATTGATCGTAATGTAGATGCCGATAGATGCAGTCGACTTTATCCAAAAAAACTGACGAGTTTGAGTAATACAATCAAGCTTTCGGTCCTCTTTGGGACCCTCTTCAGGATTTTTTGCACGTGTTCACAATTGGTGCCGTCGTTGAACACGTGTAAAAAATCCTGAAGAGGATCCCAAAGAGAACCTAAAGCTTAATTATTAACAGTAGCATCTGTAAATTGGCTCCGAATGACCGTATTCATAATTAAACTTATTTAAAATCGCAAAATGAAAAATACGTAACCTCAAAAACTGATGCTAAAGCTTTTTATCCCACTCCGTCGAAGAAGCGCGTACTTTTCTCACTGTTGGTATTTTTTGAACGCACTTTTTGCACGCTGTGGGATACAATTATTATCCTACTAGCTGCGAAATTTAATATTTGATAGTTAAAGAAAGCTATAACCTAACCTTATCTGATCAGCACGTTGCTTTAAAAACTACAAACAATTGGGTTAATATGAAAACCTATCACCTTGTCACTTTTTTGTTTGGAACAATAATTGTGTTGATTTGTTTATAACAATCGTTTAAAAAATTGAAAAAGTAGTTTTTATGTTGGTTTTTGTTACTTTTCCACCGATTTAAGTCGAAAAATCGTGAAGTTTGGAGTAGGGGGGAGGGGTTCTAATGAATCGAGGAGAGGCGACTTTGTCACACTGTGACTGGGGTGGGGGAGGGGGGGGGGAGCGTCGAAAAATCGTCAGAAAAGTGTGATATCATTTATGGAAGCTACCAAAACTAGATTTTCACTCTATTTTTCATGTGATAAGCTCAAAAAACAGAGAATTTGATGAAAAAATTGAAAAGAGGTGAAATTTCACTTCAATAATAAATTAATAATTAATTTTTTACATGTTTTTTGGAGACTAAGAGATTCGAGAATTTTCTAAAGATGATAAAATCTTTTGTAGTACACCAATAAAAAATAGAAATCAGTTATCGATTTAGTAATTCTGATAACAGTAAAAGTCAAATTCAAAACAAATTTATCTCTCAGTCAAACGGTAATTATCCGGTACAATCAAATATCAGATATATATCATATATCACTGAATTTGATACTATTGCTATTTTGAGAAATCATTTTATCATTCTGCACTTGAATGAATGTTATTGAGAGTTGATAACGAAAAATAAACAATGAGTTTCAGTTGTCAGGTTCAGCGGAAAGTTCTGAACTTTGTGAAGTTCCTGTGAAATTTTGGATCGAGCTGGGAAAAAATTTTCGAAATGCAAATTTATTATTTTTACGGTGGCCGAAATCAATCGAATTTATCATTTTTGGTCGACCAGTTTGAGTTACTGGTTGAAAAATGTGCAATTGATAATTATTTAAAATGTTGCAAATCGTATTAAAATGAGTCTTAACTGGTGGCTTTTTTTCTGGCTCCGCATGAATATTTTAATGTTGTATATTCTGAAGATAGATCGAAATCAAACAAGTCGAGTTGGTTTTGAGCATTTTTATTTTGGTTTGTTTACACTGATTTTGTTTGTTTTTGTAAAGACAGTACGTGTATTTTTTAGATATCATTTTGTATAAATAAATCAAAGTAATCTGAGACACTTGGAATACTCTTAATTTTTCGGATAAATGTAAATTAATTCCGGTGCACGTGGGTCGAAAAATACACGTGAAAAAGTTTTATGAACAACAATTATAACAGCTAATTACTCAGTGTCATGGGAAGGTGCGCAAATATTAAAGTTGTGTGGCATGTAAAAAAAAAATTGGACGAGTTTATTTGCTAGGATCGAATATGTTTATATCGAGGTGTCAGAATGATTGTTCCATTCAAATTGTTGGCAGCGGTCCAACTCAATAACAAACATTTCGAACTATTTTTTGAACCAGGGTCCAGGAATAATGTTCATTCATTGAGTTAGCAGATGTTTTAAACCGAGTTGCAGAGAGAGATTTTTTCTTTAGTTTTTTTTCTTTAGGTTTTGGTTATTTTTTTTTTTTTGAAAATATATCTGAATTATATAGGGTCTTTTAATTGATTAGCGTTATGAGTAAATTTCAATGTTTGAAGTATTATCTGCAGGGCAGCCGAAAATATTTTCTAAAATGCAAAATATTCAAATAGTTAAGAAAGTTGTGTAATTGGGGAAACTGTTGGACTTGCGTTTACAAAAATGAAAGAAATAAAAACATTTCAGCCTTTTATTATTGGTAAAAGATATAATATTTATAATGTAGAATTTACTGATTTTCTGTATTTTCGTTAATATTTGTCACTTTTGTATTCGAGTTCAAATTATTTAATATTATGATTTATTATGAATAAACTAATTATTTATAATAGTATATATTTTGTATAATACAGTTATGAATAAATTGATATTATAAATATTTAATATCTATCAGAATTCTCAAATATTTTGGCCCTTTTTTCGTGAAAAATATTAAATTTATATTATATTCAGGTTTTTTGTGAATATGTTCGGTTGCCCTAATTATTAGTCTACATTAAATTAATTGGCAGTTTCAGATTTTCCAAACTTGGACGTTTTTTGTTGTATTAAATTTCAAAATCTTCGGATTAATATTATTTTGAAGTTTGCACAATTTTATTGAACCGTCAATAAAATTTCTCAAATTTCGAGAAGTTATTAGAATGTTCAAATCACCAAATTTGCGTTTTTAGATTTGTAAACTAAATTCAAATTTTCAATTCTTTAGTTGCTGAATTCAGGCATTTTTTAATTAAATTTTTACAAATTCGAAAATGCATTCTCAGAATTCGAAATATTGTACGAAAAAAGTTATTTTAATTTAATCTTTAATTTCTTGCAAAGATTTTTTATTGAGTCAGAAAGTCATATTATCATTCCTTTTATTTCCAGTTTTTCATAAATGAGAAAATGAAGGAAGGATATTTTTTACGAATTTTGTGTAAGTTGTCGTTTTTTCAAACATTTTTTACACATAAAAAAAGTGATGGACAAACGAAATTATAGTGAGTCAAGTATTAATACTTGATGAATTATTCAGAAGGTACACGAGATTAAAATGTAATACAGTTATTTTTCTTTAAACTGCTTGATATGGATGTTTCCATAAAAAAATGTCGAATGTCGAAAGTATGAAAATGATAAGCATAATCTATGGAAACTCTTTATCATGTTTTTCAAGTATCTATAACCTTTATCAGAATGTACAAATACTTGACATACATACATTGAAGCCCGAACTTTGAAGTACATAACACCGTGAATATAAGTAAATTTTGTTTGTTGTGATTTCGAAATCATTGTAAAAAATGCATATTTGCTGTATAGAAAAAACGTTAAATTTTACATAAAAATGTCAGTAAACATACATTATATTTTATTGAATATTTATTAATATTGATATATTTAATATTAATAAATATATCTCTTTTGTAATGATCATTTTCCATGATCTAAATTTGCAACTTTTTCATATTATGAATTTAGAACTTTTACTGTTTTGAAATTTTCGGAAGTTTATACTAAATATCTTCATTTTTAAAATATTATAACAAGGTAAACAACGTTCTCCGAAATTTTTTCAAAAACTCAAAATTTCAAAACTCAAAAATTCCAAAACATAAAAAAGCTTGAAAACTTCAAAATTGATCAAAATTTTCATCAAAACTTGAACGATTTCAGCTTTTGTAAACTTTTTATAAACTTTGAAATGATTCAAAACTTCGAAATTTC
>JAPYZK010007236.1:0-14512 GCA_030522785.1 Platygaster equestris
GTTGCCTGTTTTTATAAAAACTACAATCACTAGGAGATTAACCAATCCACATGGTTAATTAACAGAGATGGCCGACACGATTCCAATTACAATCGTAACTCCCGAACAACCGGAAGGAACAACTATGTCGATTCCAGTCACAGTTGTACCCCCTGAACAACCAGAAGAGATGACTGAAACGGTTCCAATCACAGTTGTTCCCCCTGAAAAACCAGAAGAAATGACTGAAACGGTTCCAATCACAGTTGTTCCCCCTGAACAACCAGAAGAGACTGTTCCAATCACAGTCGTCACTCCGGAACAACAAGAAGAAACAACTATGTCGATTCCAATCACAGTTGTTCCTCCTGAACAACCAGAAGAGACTGTTCCAATCACAATGGTCACTCCGGAACAACCGGAAGAGACAACCAAGACGGTTCCAATCACAGTTGTTCCTCCCGAACAACCAGCAGAAACAACCAAAACGATTCCAATAACAGTCGTTGATCCTAATAACCAAGAATCAACTCCCGCTCCATCAGGGACGGGAGACGGTGGCTCTTCAGGAAATCTAGAGGGTAGATGTGCAGATATGGGACTATTCGAAAAAATTTCGGAATCCGTCACGGACTGTATGATACCAAATTTGATGACACCTTCCGAATGGTATTTGTGTTCAGATTTGTGCAGCGCTGTAATGTCGGATACAAAAAGGAAGAAGGTTTGCAAAGAGAGAGGCTTTTTCAGCAACTTGTTGGTATCCACGTTCGTGTGTATTGGTCCACACTTGTTAGAGCCTTCGCAATGGTTCGATTGCGAAGAAGTTTGCAGCCTGTAGAAACTCGAAAATTTTTTGTTGCACTTCCTTCGCGTAATACTGTTTTCACGCGTTTCTAAAAGCCTGTGTAAATTAGTGCAAGTTGTTAATCAGGGGCTGCAAACAATAAAAACATTCAAAACAAGTGCAAACGAGAGAAAGTGACTAACCTTTCACTGTTTTTTCGCTGCATTTTTGGTTGTTCAGTTCGGGAATTCCGGAATCGGCTATGGATGACTGACAGAAAAAAGGAAAGCGACCGATTTTCTTGACAGTTTATTTTCCTTTCCTTTTACATGGGCCAGCAATGATTTATGTGCGTACGTATTCTTGATATAACTTTTTTGGTTTTTGATATCTCTCATCCAAGTTTCTTCGCATTTCGTGTGTGACCTCGATAAGGTCGTAGACAAGAGGGCAGGGGGGTTATTCCCCCCCCCCTCCTATAATTTTCCATCCACTCATAATTCATAAAACAGTTTTCCTACAGATGTCTATAAATCAGACTGTTCAAACATGTTTTATACGTCCTCAGTCTACCCTGCTGGGTCATTAGCAAGGTTGTGCAATGATATAACATTGCGTATCATAGCGTTACCATTACAGCGATCAGGATCTTTCGAATATCGTGCTGGTTTTTGTATGAAAGAGTATATTTTGAGTTTGCTGGAATCATACGATTGCAATTATGTCATTTTTCCAACATGTGATTGAAGATAAGCTTTTAAGAGTTTAGAACGCACATACGAAATTTCAGTTGATACTTTAGATTCATCTAACGCGATCCACTCGTGATTTTTCGTAACTGACCGATGACTGCCAACTGTTGCCAACCCTTAATAATATGTGCGAGCTTGATGATTGGCACCACCTTGATTTTTAGGAATTTCAAAATTTTTCAACGATTCCGAACATTTTGAACAATTTAGAAAATGTTGAAAAAATTTGGGAATTTAAAAACTTCAACAATTTACAACAATCGTGTACGAAAATTCCAAAAATTTCGAAGATTTCAGAGGATTTTGAGGATTTTTACGAAATACAATATATTTTCAGAAATTTCAGAAGTTTTTGAAAATAACATGATTTTTTATAATTCGCGAAAACTTGAACAAAAATTACGAAAATTTTCAACAATTCCAAAAATTTCCAGGAATTCCGGAAACTTTTGAAAATTTTAATCATTTTCAAAACTTAAGAAAATTTTCAAAAATTTTACGAAATTGGAAGAATTTCAACACTTTGAAAAATTATATAATTCACAAAAATTATGTAATTTTCACAAATTAATGATTTTAATTTTGAAAAATTCCGAAAATTTCGAAGATTTCAAAGGATTTAGAAAATTTGACGAAATACTGCATATTTTCAGATATTTCAGGAGTTTTTGAAAATTACATGATTTCTAAAAATTCCCGAAAACTTTAACAAAAATACGAAAATTTTTAACAGTTGCGAAAATTTTCAAGAATTCCGAAAAGTTTCAAGAATTTAAACCGTTTTCAAAACTAAAGAAAATTTTCAAAAATTCCACAAAATTGAAAGAATTCCAACACTAAAAAAATTACATAATTTACAAAAATTACGTAATTTTCAAAAATTAATCATTTTAATTTCCAAAAATTCCGAAAATTTCTAAGATTTCAAAGGATTCGACGATTTTCACGAAATACTGCATATTTTCAGAAATTTCAGAAGTTTTTGAAAATGACATGATTTCTAAAAATTCCCGAACACTTCAACAAAAATTACGAAAACTTTGAAAAATTCCGAAAATTTTCAAGAATTTTGACCATTTTTAAAACTTAAGAAAATTTTCAAAAATTTCACAAAATTGAAAGAATTTTAACACTTCACAAAAATTACATAATTTACAAAAATTTTGTAATTTTCGAGACGTCAACAATTTTGAAAATTATGAAAATTCTCAAAAAATTGGAGAAACTTGAAATAATTTTAAGTCATTTTCATGCCTTTGAAAATTTTTCTAAAATTTCACAAAATTGAAAAAAATTCTCACAATTTCCAAAAATCACATAATTTCCAGAAACTCCAACAATTTTTGACAATATACAAAATTTTGGAGAATTTCTAAAATTCCAAAAAATTTCAAATATTTCCAAAAAACTAACAAAATTCAAAAAATTTCAACAATTCACAAAAATCACAGAATTTCTGAAAATTTCCCAAAACTCCAACAATTTTCCACAATTCCAGAAATTTCGAGAAGTTCTAAAAATTCCCAAAAATTTCGGGAATCCACAAAAATTCCGAAAATTTGCAGAAATTTCAAAGAAATTCAAAAATTTCAAACTTTCAATCTCAGGCAATAATACGCAATCTCATATCATTGCTCGTGTCTCAGCAGAACATATTCACGACGTACACAAATTTTCCCCGCAAAGCATCAAAATCACCAATACGAAATCTGACTACACTTCCTTCCTCTCGCAATCTTTCTCACCCCGAAAAAAATCACTTTCACCCAACATCTCCTCCAACAATCCATGTCCATAAATTCCCCATCATCCAACACTTCCCAAAACAACAGCAACAAACCTCAACGACGAACCAGAACGCGATTTACAAAAAGTTACAAACCCCGTGGTAAAAAACGCACTAATACCCATCCAAACTCTCGCCACTACTGCTTATTCCGCTGTCCCCAACTAGGAAGCCACTTCCTAAGTTCCTGCTGCACATGGCGATACAGCAGCAATCCGATAAAAGGCACAGCGAAAATTTCTTTTTTGAACAAATAGACGTACACCGCAGCCAAGAGCAAAGTCACGTCAATAAGGTAACCCATAGTCGACCTAACATTCGTCTCCGCTTCGATCATCATTTCCCTGCTTATCTTTCCCTCCGAAACCCTCCTGGACCGCAACTTCTTGTCCTCCAGCGCCCTCTGCAGCCTCTCCATCCTCGCTTCCGTCGGCGTAGCCCCTCTGGAGCGGTCCTTAGAACTCGACCTAGAACCTGGTCTACTCGACTTTTTGGGTCTCGCGCCGCTATCCCTATCACGGGAAACGTTTCTCGACCTTGAACCCGGAGAATGTGGCCCACTGGTGACCTTCAACGAAGGTGTCACACTGCGCCGATAAGCGTCTCTTCTAAGTCTGCTGTCATCCTCGGATCTCGAAAACTCCATCCTCTGCTGTCTCGGTTCAGAAGACAAAAACGTTTCTTTCGGAATGATCTTCGACGGTTCCAGCGGGATGACTATCTTCTGGGGCTTCGAATCATCCGGAAACATGGATCTCCCTCGAGAAGAAGATCGCGCATCTCTCGACTTTCGTGCTTCGCCGAAATCTTGTCTAGAAGATGATCTCTGATCTTCCCCAGAAGGAGACCTGACATCCCTGGATCCCCGCGCGTCCTCGAAACCCTGCCTCGAAGAAGGTCTCGAAGCCACACGAGACTTCGCATCTCCTTTGGAGCCTTGACCTTCGCCGAAATCCTGCCTGGAGGACGGCCTCGAACTCTGCGGAAACGCGGAATGCGCCATGGAATACTCCTTGACGATTTCCGTGTAATGACTCACAACGGCCATTCGTTCCTCCGCCAGTTGCTCTTCGACCTCGGAGTCGATCGACTTGGAAGAAGCTTGCTTCGAAATTTGCCTCCGTCTGTTGACCGCTGCTTCCGCGGCGGAAAGAACCGTTTCCTGGTCCGCCCCGAGCTTGACCATCTGGTCCTGGTTCTCCATTTCTGGGGGACTCGTCGACGACCTTTTACGCATCGTCACGGGCTCGGTTTTCGGGACTTCCGGTTTCTCCAGAGGCACTTCCGGCGGGATCCGCCTGCCGAATTTGTCGACCGGCACGGGTTCGTCCGGGCGTTTTTTCAGGATCGATTTCGGAACCACTGGCGGGGGCGAAGATGGTTTTTCGGGCTCGACGATGACTCTTCCTCGAGGATTGTAGGTTTCTTCTTCTTCTACGACTGGGATTGCGAGGATCCTGGCTTTGAGCTGCCTCAAATCTTCATCGCTGCTTTCTTCCGAAGACATTTCGGACGATGGAATGCTGTCCTCCGCGAGTATCTCGTCGGAGAATCCTGTCAATAAATCCGCACCGCTGTCACGCCACCTCTGGAATCTGTCTTCGTTTTTCCGAGGTGACTCTTCGTTGTTTAACGTCAAGTTGGGATCAGAGACAGCGTCTTCCAGGACGCCGATGGAAGGTAGCCTGAGGGAGGTTCTCCGGGAGTCCGTCTGACTCTCGCCGGACCTTCTGCGTTCTTTTTTCGCTTGCCAAGACAGGGCCTGAGCTCCGGCGTTGGACAAACGCCGCCTCAAAGGGCTCGCCCTGCGTTCGAACGACTCGATTTCTTTGTCGATGTGGGATTTCCGTTTATGTTCGTTCGCGGCTTCCTCGGCGGCCACTGCGCGGTAGAACCTTTCCATGGCGCGTTCGTGCAGAAGTTCCGTTGAACTCACGGCTTCGCGGATTATTTCGACAACTTCGTGGCTGGAGCTGAAAAGTTCCGGGAGGGAGAACGACATCGGTGGTGCGACGAGGTCGTTGTCTTCTAGTGTCGAGTATCTTTTTTCTAGAATGAAAAGATACTTTGTTAGATGTGCTGTGGGATTTCCGTCATTTTCTGTCCCTGCTGGGCTATTAGCAAGGTTGGGCGATGATATAACATTGCATATCGTTGCATTACCATTACAGCGATCAGAATCTTTCGAATATCGTGTTGGTTTTTGTATGGAAGAGTATATTTTTAGTTTGCTGGAAACATACGATGGCAATTATGTTATTTTTCTAACATGTGATTAAAGATAATCTTTTAAGAGTTTAGAACGCACTGTACTAGATACGAAATTTCAGTTAATACTTTACATTCATCCAACGCGATTGACTCGTGATTTTTCATAACTGATCGATGACTGCCAACTGTTGCTAATCCTTAATAATATGTACGAGCTTGATGACCGGTGCCACCTTTATTTTCAGGAATTTTGAAATTTCTTAACGATTCCGAACGTTTTGAACAATTTAGAAAATGTTGACAAACTTTGGGAATTTTGAAAAACTTCAACAGTTTTCAACATTCGTGTACGAAGATTCCGAAAATTTTCGAATATTTCGAAGATTTCAAAAGATTTTGCAAATTTTTACGAAATACTGCTTATTTTCAGAAATTTCGGAAGTTTTTGAAAATAACATGATTTTTGAAAATTCCCGAAAACGTTAAGAAAAATTACAAAAATTTAAAACAATTTCGGAAATTTTTAAGAATTTCAACCATTTTGAAAACTTTAGAAAATTTTCAAAAATTTTACAAATTTGAAAGAATTCCAATACTTTACAAAAATTACATAATTTACAAACATTTTCAAGACTTCAACAGTTTTCAACAATTTTGGAAATTTCGAAAATTTGGAAAAATTTAGGAAATTTGAAGAAATTTCAACTATTTTCAAGACTTTGGAAAATTTTATGAAAATTTTACGAAATTAAAAAAAATGCAGCAATTTCCAAAAATTACATAACTTCCAAAAACTTTGATAATTTATAACAATATTGGGAATTTTACAGAATTTCGAAAATTTCAAAAAATTCCGGGTATTTTCCAAAATCTAACAAAATTTGGATAATTTCAACAATTTACAAAAATTACAGAATTCACAAAAATTTTCAAGACTTCAACGATTTTCGAAATTTTGAAAATTCTCAGAAATTTTAGAAAACTTGAGAAAATTTCAACAATTTTCAAGACTGGAAAATTTTCTAAAATTTCACAAAATTGAAAAAAATTCTAACAATTTCCAAAAATTACATAATTTCCAAAAACTTCAACAATTTACAACAATATTAGAAATTTTGGAAAATTTCGAAAATTCCCAAAAATTTAGAATATTTTCAAAAATCTAACAAAATTCCAAACATTTCAACAATTTACAAAAATCACAGATTATCTAAAAATTTTCAAAACCTTCAACAATTTTCCACAATTTTAGAAATTTCAAGAAGTTCTACAAATTCTCAAAAAACTCTTGAATCCACAAAAATTTCAGAAATTGGCAGAAATTTCAAAGAAATTCAAAATTTCCGAAATTTCAATCTTCTGCAATAATATGCAATCTCATACCATTGCTCGCGTCTCAGCAGGGTATACACAGTCAAAATCGGCCGGAAAATTTGTGTATTCTTCTCAGGCGAATACCTTTTTCAGAAACATCTGCTTTTTCCTCTACGTCACTCGTCTTCTTGAACCCTTCGACTTCTTGCTCGGGATAAAGAACGAGCATGAACTCCGAACTCCCGTGCATCATGTCCTTCACGTTATCTTCCGGAATTACAGAAGATGCGTCATCTGCCGACTTTGATCTCTCCGCTGCGAAAGATGCCTGCTTCTCGGAGGATAGATCGAAAGAGTTTACTTCTTTCCGTAGTATTGGCCTTGAGATCGAAGGAGAACGCAGCTGACTGGTGGAATCTTGCGTTCTGACAGTGCTGACGACGGCCAAGGTCACAGGACTGGATTCACGAGAAGATGACATAGCTCTGGCTCTCGAATCAGAAGATGTTGGCTCTGGATCTGGTTCTTCTGGGGCTGCCGTTATCGTTATCACTGTCGTTGTGTTCGGAATCGTCTTTTTTGGTTCCGGTTCCTGATGAAATATTTTTGACATAATGAAACAGTTATTTGTTGTTATATTTGTTATATTTTGTCAACACCATTCTCGAATTTCGGGTATCCGATTACAGTAAAAACCATGAACCGGTGGCGGATCCAGTGGGGGGGGGGGGGGTTCAAACCCCCCTGAAAGTTCAGAGTTCCCATTCCAGTTTTGAAGTTCTAATAATTGGAGATTTGTAGTTCAGAATAGTAGTAAGAACTTTGAAACCTAGGTTCGAAATTTAGAGTACAAAGTTCAAATATAAAGTTTGAGGTTTGAATTTAAAGTTATGAGTTCCAAATTTGGACTTAACGTCGTAATTCAGAGTCGACAGTTCATATTATCGAATAGTATTTAGAACCCAAAATTCAAAGTTCAAAGTTCGAATTCAAAATATAAAGTTCAACACGTTCACAATTAATATTTTAATTTCATATTGGAAGTTTACAGTTTTAAATGTAAAGTTTGGAAGTTAAGGTTCGAATGCGGAGTTCATATTTGGAAGTTCAAGTTCAAACGTGAAGTTTATACTCAAAGTTTAAAGTTTGGATTAAAAATCTGCAATTTAAATGAGAAATCTGGAGTTCAGAACACAAGTTTACAGTTCAAAGTCAAAGTTTGATGTTTGAAATTCTATAATTTGATGTTCAAGGTTTGAATTCGAATTATAGAATTTAAATTTAAAGATGGAAGTTCAAAGTCCGAATTTGATGTTGGATGTTTAGGTTCCGAGTTTACAGTTTGAATCCAAAGTTCGGAGTTTGAAATTAAAATGTGAAGTTCCCAGTTCAAAGTTCGAATTTAAAAGTTTCAATTTAGAATTCGATTTTGAAGTTCGAAGTCCAAAATTAATGTTGAAATAAGAAGTTCAAAGTTCATACTTGAATTTTTGAGTTGAAATTTGAAGTGTAACGTCAAAATCAGAGATCTATAGTTGAGAATGGAAGTTTAAAGCTCAAAGTGACAGCTTGAACTTCAAATTCAACGTTTGGACTTCAAAGTTGAAATAAGATGATCGAGGTCCATATATTCAAATTTCAAAGTTGAAATTCAAAGGGTTTGAAATATCGAATTTGGAATTCGAGTTTACAATTTGTGTTCAAATCCGATGTTGAAATGTAAAGTTTTTAGCTTCAAGTTGAAATTTCGAGTTTCAAGTTCAACGTTCAATTTCGAAATTTCAACTTTGATATTCAAATTTGATTCCCGAACTGACCGGGTCGACTTTGGCGGTTTGTTCGAAGCGCTCTCCAGAATGTTGTGATGATTGAGGGAATTGACTGGCTTCTTTGTCGATTGCGAAATGAACCCTGCTGTCGACCCTGGGCGGCTTCGGGGGAGCCGAAGATAGCCTCTGCGTCGAGACTGTTCGTTCTCCGGGACCTTCCCGGGTGCGAGCTTCTTCGCGGTTCAAGCTTCTGGTCCTCTGGGACGGTTCGACGAAACTTACCTCGCGCTTCTCGCTCCGACCCCGCGGTATATCCCGGTGGCTCTGAGCTTTTCCGCGCATACTTGGCGACGTGATCCTTGATCAACAAAAAATAAATTTTTTTCTTCCGAGTGAACGATTTCATTCCAAATATTCATTCTCCGCCTCCTCAATCCGTAAACTTGTCGATATTTATTTTTTTAGACGGAATAATATTCATTTCACAATCGGACACGAATTCGTAATCATTCAATACGATTGACGAAAATTCTAAGGTGTCGGGAAAATTTGAAAGGAGTTGTCAGAGCAGTTTTTTTATCCCAGAAGAATCGTCAAGAAATTTTTCAAATTTCATCACAATTTTGAAAATATTACCAAAATTTCAAAAATTGTGTCATTCTAAAAAATTTTGATAGTTCAGTAAATTTGTGATGAATATTTCAATATTTGTTGATTCTAAAAACCTTCGTAATTTTGGAAATATTATCATATTTTTGCGTGTAACATTTTTGTGTACAACATCGAAAGATATCATACCCTCGTTTTGGATCGGGGATGAAAATCGTATCGCTTTCCTCGCTCGGGTCGCTGACTCCATAAGGGTTCTCGGCCTTCACGCGGAAGCGATACTCCGAGCCTTCGATCAGCTCGGACAAGGTCGTAGTTGTTTGCCGGCAAGTAGCGGCCTTCAACCACATGTCCCAACCCATCTAAGCAACAAAAGTACAACGTATAAATAACGCATTTGAAATCGCCTTATTTCGTTTATTATTGAATTAACCCGATAATATTCTACGATGTAAGTGCCGATTTTACATCCGCCATCGTCTTCCGGTTCCTGCCACGTCAGAATTGCCGATCTTCCCAAGGTCATCGACACTGATGCTTTCCCTGGAGCTGCCGGACGATCTGCAAATTATACATTTTGAATAAACCCCTGCTGAGACACAAGCAATTATATAAGATTGCATATTATTGCCTTACATTGAAACTTCGAAATATTTCAAAATTTTCGAAATTTCTGCGAATTTCAGAAATTTTTATGAATTCACAAAATTTTCGAGAATTTTTACTACTTCTCGAAATTACTGAAATTGTGAAAATTGTTGAAGTTTTTGAAAATTTTCAGACATTCTGTAATTTTTGTAAATTGTTGAAATTTTTTAAATTTTGTCAGATTTTTGAAAATATTCGAAATTATTTGGAATTTTCGAAATTCTCCGAAATTTCTAATATTGAAAATTGTTGAAGTTTTTGGAAATTATGGAATTTTTGAAAAACATTAGAATTTTTCTCTATTTTGTGAAATTTTAGAAAATTTTGCAGTCTTGAAAATTGTTACAATTTTTTCATATTTGCGAAATTTTTAAATTTCAAATTTTCAAAATTTTTTAGAATTTTCGAAATTTCCAAAATTGTTGAAGTCTTGAAAATTTTTGTGAATTCTGTAATTTTTGGAAATTTTTGAAATTGTTCATATTTTGTTGAATGCTTGAAAATATTCGAAATTTATTGGAATTTTCGAGATTCTCCAAAATTTGCAATATTGTTGAAAATTGTTGAAGTCTTTGGAAATTATGTAATTTTTGTATATTGCTAGAATTTTTCTCGATTTTGTGAAGTATCAGAAAATTTTCCACAGACTTGAAAATAGTTCAATTTTTTTCAAATTTCCCAAATTTTTGAGAATTTTCAAAATTTCCAAAATTGTTGAAAATTGTTGAAGTCTTGAAAGTTTTATTAAATTATGTAATTTTTGTAAAGTGTTGGAATTCTTTCAATTTTGTCGGATTTTTGAAAATTTTCTGTAGATTTGAAAATGGTTAAAATTCTTGAAAATTTTTGCAATCTTCAAAATTCTCGGAATTGTTCCAAATTTTCGTAATTTTTGTTAAAGTTATCGAGAATTGTTAGAAATCGTGTCATTTTCAAAAACTTCTGAATTTTCTGAAAATGTGCAGTATTCCGTAAAAATTTTCAAAATCCTTTGAAATCTTCGAAATTTTCGAAAATTTTCGGAATCTTCGTACACGATTATTGAAAATTCTTGAAGTTTTCTAAAATTCCCAAATTTTTTCAACATTTGCTAAATAGTTCAAATTGTTCGGAATCGTTGAGAAATTTCGAAATTTCTGAAAATAAAGGTGGCCCCAGTCATCAAGCTCGTACATATTACTAAGGGTTAGCAACAGTTGGCAGTCATCGATCAGTTATGAAAAATTACGATTCAATCGCGTTGGATGAATGTAAAGTATTAACTGAAATTTCGTATCTAGTACAGTGCGTTCTAAACTCTTAAAAGATTATCTCTAATCACATATTGAAAAAGTGACATAATTGCAATCGTATGATTCCAGCAAACTCAAACTATCCTCTTTCATACAAAAACCAGCACGATATTTGAAAGATTCTGATCGCTGTTATCGTAATGCAATGATATGCAATGTTTCATCATTGCACAACCTTGCTAATGACCCAGCAGGGATGATAAATGATTTCCTGATTTGCAACCAACAAAATGTTCCACGTAAATGATTTTCCATAATATTGTACATGTACAGAGATGTAAATGTTTGCGATACCTGTGACAGTCACGAGAAAAGAAGCTACGTCCTCGCCCAATTTGTTAACAGCTTTTATTGTGTATTCTCCTCTGTCTCTGCGCTTTGCATCGGGAATCTTCATGGAGGACTCGCCCTCCATTGAGTCAAAAATATGCCTCGCGTCGTGAGGAATCGGTTCGCCATTATGGAACCAAGAAACTTCCGGCGATGGTCTCCCAGCGAGAGAGACTTTCAGCCTGATGGTTTCGTCCTGTTCGAAAAGTAATCCGTCTTCGTATTGACGGGGGAGTCGAACTCTTGGAGGAGCTGGGAATTTTTGAATGACCTCGAGTTTGTTAGATCAATCTTTGAAGACTCGAATGTATGAAGTTCGGTTATTTGTAATCATTATCCATCTCCATATGAGTTTTAAACCATAAATGAAACAAATGCGTACCTTCCAAAGTCAACCTAGCCTTGGTACTGACGTGACCAGCTCTATTCGTCGCGGTGCACTTTATTTCGCCTTCGTCATCAAGAGCAATCCGATGAATGACAAGAGTACTCCGTCCACTTTCAGTGATTATTCTTGTTCTTCGACTACTAAATATTTCGAAACCGTCTTTGAACCAGGCAATTTTGGGCAATGGAACGCCGGAATACGAAACGAAAAATTCGATCTAAAACATTTTCGTACAATCACGAATCATGGGAAATCATCATCTTTTTTTTCGTACAGTACCTGATCATTTTCGAGAACAACCGTGTCCTTCAATTCGACGTCGAATCGAGGAACCCGAGCAGCTGCCCTCTGCAGGCTCACGGTCAGAGGGTCCGAAAGCTCGCTGGGTTCGGAAATGCCCAAACCGTTTTGGGCTCTGACCCTGAACTGGTACCGCCAGCCAGGTTCAAGGCCACTCAGAGTGAGCTCGGGGTAGGTGCAAAGCACCGAGGTCGAGCGAATCCAATTGGGGGAGCCCATTTTTCTATGTTCCACCAGGTACCCGATTATCGCGGAGCCGCCATTGTTCAGGGAACGCTCCCATCGAATTTCGACGGTGTCTGGTTGCGAGTCTCCCTCGCAAGGGATCAAGATCGGTTTTCCTGGCGGCGCTGGTATTCCTATAGTGGGTCATAACTTTTTCAGAATTGAATGATTTGTGTATTAAATAACTATGTAACTTATATGATTTGCTCAATGTTATCAATAAAAAACATTAGAGCATCGTTTTCGTATCGAATAAATAGTTTCTAATGCAGCGAATTAGAACCGAAACTGGAACCGGAACCGTTATTCCTATTTTCTGAGAACCAAAACCGATATCAACTCTTTTTTTGGAACCGGAACCGGAACTGGAACCGTTAATAATCTATTTCTAGGAATCGAAACCGAAACGGAACCGTTAATCATTTCGGTTCTCTGTCCCTGGTTAGGATGAAGAGGCCCATTGAAGCATGATCGCAACATCGAAATTGATATCTAAACGCAATATTCATCCACAGTTGCGATTTAGTTCACAAAATTAATCACTGAAACGCCAAACACCCCAAAAATGTAACATCACGCACACAGTCTCCAAAAATATACACTCGAAACACACGAGCCAATACAGAAGCGCACGTGGTGCTCCCGAAATAAAACGAAAAGTCTCTGGCACCGCGTAGACCACTGGCCAGCGTCGAACGTGCGACACCGGATCCCAAATTTTCTCGCACCCATCGATCCCCCTGAAAAAGGCCCCTCCGAAAGCGCTTTGCCCTCGAAAAAACGCCTCCCGAAAAAATTTACCCCTCGAGCTCCTACACTTGTTGCTTTCGAGCACCTGTGAACCCTCTAAGATTAACGCGACCACGCGCTCCAATTAACTTCCCGAGTCGCGTTTTCCCCTGGGGGAAGATTGGAGGAAAATCGGGGTGAAAAATCAGGGTGAAAAATCGGAGGTCGTCGTACCTGGTCCACCCCAGCGCACTTTTCTGCCGGCGGAAGACGATCCTTTGGGGTAGGACGACTTCCTCGAGGCGTTGCCCATGTCCGGGTCCTCGCTCTCGATATAGCGCGAGCGGCACTGTCGGAAAGAACGATCGCAGCGACGGCCGGCGGCGGAAAACGGAAAATCCGGGAAAATCGGCGACCGAAGAACAATATATCGAGCCCGAGGACGCGATAAATCCGTGGACCACCGGTCTCGGAGGCTCACTTGATTTCGGCTACGCGCGTGCCGTTCGCACACCTACGCGGCTATAAATATATATTGTTTGGGCGCTTCGGGGGACGAAAAAAGTGGGCGATTTGGACGTAATTAGCCCACACATTGCGATGTAATGGCAATCATTGTACCATCGTCGCTGCATATGTCAATCAAGTGCATCTTATGTTATCGAGATTTTCAACATTTTCGATTCCTTCAGAATTTTAGAAATGATCTCGAAAGTTTCAAGGTTCTGAAGAATTTCAAAATTTTCAGATTATTCGAGATACATTATCGAAATTTGCAACATTTTCGATTCCTTCCAAATTTTAGCAATCATTCTCAAAAGTTTCAAGGTTCTTAAGAATTTCAGAATTTTCAGATTATTCGAGTTTCGAAATTTCTAACACTTTCGTAGTTTGTAGGTTTTTCGAAGTTTTTGAAATCCTTGAAATTATTGAATAATTCAACAATTTTTAGGATTTTCGAAATTTTCAAAATTTCCAAAATATTAAAATGTTGCAGAATTTTCGAATGTTTCAAAAATTCGAAAATTTTTCACTATTTTCAAAGTCTCACAGTTGTCGAAATTTTCAGAATTCTTACGATTTTCAAGGAATTTTCGTCATAAGGAAAATGAAAAACTTTTTTTTTCTAGAAACAAATGAAAAAGGATTTTCGAAGTTTTCGAGATCCTCAAAAATGTTTTGTTATTGAACAATTTTGAGGATATTCAAAATGTTCAGAATTCCCAAAATATCAAAATGTAGTAGAATTTTCGAATGTCTCGAAAATTCGAAAATTTTTCACAATTTTCAAAGTCTCACAACTTTCGACATTTTCAGAATTCTTACGATTTTCAACGAATTTTGCTCATAAGGAAAATGAACAACTTTTTATTTTCTAGAAACAGACGCAAAA
>JAPYZK010007238.1:0-11018 GCA_030522785.1 Platygaster equestris
AAAAAAAAAATAGGAAAAGATTGTAAAACGAGTATTCTATATTGACTGATATATTGACTTCAAGAGAGTGATAAAGAAACCGAAAATTATTCCCCTTATAAATTTTCCGTCTTCAGGGCTGGGTACATACAACTTTTTCGTCATTTTTGGGCATAGCTATCTGTCTGTAGCATAAAATCCTGCTGCCTTGACCGTTATTGTAACGATTACAACTGCAAAAGCGGCAGTTGTCTCAGTTGTTCCGGTTTTTTCATTACTTTTTTTAAATTAGGAATGTAATGCTCCCTGGCCGAGTTAAACTAACCTCGAAGTTGGATCCCTTGGAAGTTGTAAAAGTTCCTACTGTTCGATAACTCAGTTATTGCCCTCGGTTTCTTAGAACTTTTTAACATTTATTCATATGTTTTACGACAATCTTTCCGCAATTACAGGCTCTCATTTCTTTCGACTTGAAAATTTACACTTCTATTTATTTTCTTCGTGATGTCAACTCCTTCATTCCAATTTTGTTTTTCATTCTAAAACTTTCACGTTCCCTCTTTTTTCCTCAACATTTTTTCCTCCTTTATTTTTCTACTTTATTTTTTATATTTCTTCATTTTTCATTTACATTGTCTCTTTTTTCTTTTTCTATTTTCTTTGGCGTGTTTATGCCTCAACACCTACTGTGGGAAAAACTGAGAATGAATACCGATTTCTAAAGTGAATCTTCCGCGTAATGTGCTCGTTCATTATTTTTATGTTGAGATTGAAATATTTGAAAAAAAAAAAAAAAACGTTGTTTCAGACGCCAGAAGTTGCACGACATGTGACAAAGTCCTCGCAGAGCTGGAAAAAATCGACGACGACACGGACAGCTTTGGGGTCGATTTCGTCAAAATCAACGACAAGCGATTGGCGAAGCAATATGGAATACGAAATTTCCCCGCGCTCACCTATTTCCGTGAGAAAGAACCGATTGTTTACGAAGGTATACACGATTTTCATATTCACTAGATTTACTTTGAGAGACGGAAAAAACAGTATTTACATGATTGCCTCAACCATACAAATAGTAACATTTGCGGCAACCACATCAGTAGCTTTTACTACCAAGTGGTCGTACCAAATATAGATACTGTAGTAAAAATCATAGGTATGGTTGTACCAACCATACAAATAGTTACACAAACCACATAATATATAGTTAGCGAAAATGTTACTCTATATGGTTGATGCAATCATACTGTTTTGTTCGTGGAGCTTATAGGGGTCATCCATAAATCACATTATCTAATTTTCGACCATTCAAAACTCTTTATGTCACTCGTGCCAATGTATACATTGATCTCGTTACACAAGTCCAACTTCCGCCCCTTGGTGCGAAATATATCATTTCGTGCAGATTTTGAAAACCAGACTATTTTTGAGCTCATGTTTATAACCTGACCTGGCGTTCACAGGAGATCTCATGGACGAAGAAAACGTCCTCGAATTCTTGACGAGTCTGGAAGCAATGGACTTGCCGGACAGAATCGAGGAAGTCAACTCGAAAATTTTGGACAAAATCGTCGAGGACACGGAATTCGTGGCCGTCCTTTTCTGTGAGTCGCGGTTTTCAAGTTCCGCGGAATATTAACTTCTTGCTGTAAAAATTATATTAACTTCGTGCATAAAAAATGACGTGAAAAGAAATCAAAAATACTTCGTATGTGCATGATATTTGGTGGCAATGTTTTCTAACACAAGACTGAATTACGGCTGTGAAAATGAAGTTTTACGTTTGATTTTGAGTGTTTTCACTTATACTCAACTCCGTGTGGAAACGATCAAAGAATTCCGTGGAAAATAATAACTATCCGAGCCCACTCAAATAATCTAGGTAGAACAATTTTTCCTGATCGAAGACAATGTGTACGATCTCCATTGTGTGTCTGAGTGCGTTATGTATGTATAGTTGTCATCTTAAGTCATTGAATGACTCAAGATTCACATGAAATCATTAGAACTAGCTTAGAAATATTGTGTGAAAAGTAGTATATTCTAACAGCGTTGCATGAAGCTGTGCGTGCGCTGTCTATAAACTGTACACCTATTTATTAATCCAGGTGTATAACATGTGCTATGTCTTGATATTGTGTTTCAAGCAACTGTCAGAAAATGTCAAGAAAATGCGTAAATAATTCATAAATGTACATTGTTTTTGTGTGTGTCGACGCGGGAAGGCCCGGATTCTGAACGATGCACTGGCACTGGTTCTAGTAAGTATTACAATGTCTTGTAATGAATAGATAGAAACTCAAACAACCACAAATATATCCATTCTTTTGGCGAGTATCATACCATTCAACATGTGCCACCGGTAACAACATGACTTCATTTTTTATACATTTCAGACAACGTGTAAAAATGTACATTTTGAGATGAACGGAGCAAAGCATTGTACAAAGATTTCGCTTAAAATATGCTTTTGTACGTTCGAGACACACTCGTACCACACTCTTGTTGAAAAAGATCTATTTACAGTGTAATATGTAGGTCAGATTTTGGAACCCAGTTGAAACTTTTCACGGGAAATATCCACTCAAATCATTCCTGAATGGTATTCGATCCCCCCAATACAACAGTTTGAACGAAATTTATGCAAATTTCATGCAAACGCGCTTGGATGCAAACGTTTGCACGAAGTTTGCACAAATTTTGATATTGGATGCGTCCGCATATTTGCGCAAACGTTTTTGCAAACGCTTTACATGAGGATTTGTGCAAAGCTTGCACAAAAATCTAGTCGTATCGTGTTCTATCAGTGTCCATCAAAATGACAGCCTTTTCCATTTTAAATCGTCTAGGTGAAAATGATAAAAATTTTTGTTTTCTCTCAAATTCACAGGAAAAGTTTTTCATGCAATATAAGCGGACCCCTATTTTTTCTTTCATCCGTAATCTTGCTCGGGGCAGGTTGGCCAATTCGTCATATCACTGTCGAAAAATCTGTCATCTTTTGGTAAATAAATATTAATGCGTAAAAAAATTCACAGTTCAAGTCAAGGATATGCCCTCTTATACAGTGAAAAAGAAATTTGATCAAGTTAAAAAGGAAAGTCTTGAAAAATTCTTACGTGAAAAGTTGGCCAACTAGCCCTGGTCTCCCCTAAGCATTTTTTCTGAACGAGCGTAACTCCTGCAAAACTTGATGAGTTTCCACCATTCTTTTCGCATTTTGTTCGTCCCCAGAGAACCATTATCAATGTTCGTTACTACATAGCGCTTTTATTGGGCATTAATGAGGAAGCTTCTCCATAAATGCCCAATAAAAGCGCTAACCAGTCGTAATGAACTCCACTGTTTCAAACTCCACTGTTTCAGTGGAGTTTCGGTGGAGTAACAGTGAAATTACCTTTTTTGTACTGAATTCACAAATTCAATTTCAGAAGTGTTATCTGGTGCAAAATACAAAACTGTAGCTAATATAAGGAAAATGATAAATGAATAAAAAATAAAAATGAGTAGACATCAAAATAATGTAACATTGACTATCTACAAATAAATAACTCGTCATTAGAAAACTAATGGCACGAGGTAACAGCTACATATTCTGATCCAATACTAATATTGACAGAAATTAATTCATATTTTGCAAATTTCACGAGATTTTTTGTACTCCACCAAAACCCCACTGCTATGTTGGAGTTTTAGTGGAGTTTCAGTGGAGCCTATTACGACTGGGTATGTAGTGTACTTTCCGGAAAAATTGTGATTGTTCTAAAATTTTCATGTCAAAAATAAGTTATTTGGCATCAACGGAAAAATTGAAGAAATTCGTCCTGTCGAAAGTCTTGACTAAATTCAAATGTCAGCCCACTGGTGAATGAAAGAAAATAGATCTTTCAAAGCAGGACCGTAAACAAAATTACGAACAAGTGGTCATAAACTAACAGTAGATTACGATACGGTTACGGATGCTTGAATTTGACAAAATGTGAAAATTGTGACCCAAGACGAAGTGCGTGAGTCAAATGAGAGCGTACGTGCCCGTTACGTATACTATTTTTTATAACGATTGCCGAGAAATACATTCAAAGTATCAATTTTGAGGTCGACGTGATCAAAAAAATAAATGACTACACTAACAGAACTCGTAACTAATCGCTTTTTTGTTACTAAAACCCCATAAAATCTGTAAATAATGCCAATTTGAAAAATAAATTGACACTGCTTCTCAGATAACATTATATATTCAACACAAACTTTTTTGTGAACAAACAAAATATTTAATTATATTTCATCCGATTCTCCATTGAGCCTGTGACCTAACAGTGAGCTCGAAACTGCCATATTTGGTAAACTCGCATTGCGCTTACCAAGCTCCACATGTTCCTAGTTCACTGTGAGCTTACAGTTTCACGGGATTTTTTGACCGTAGTGTAGTAGGCATGCTAAAATTGAAAGTGAATACAATTTCGAAAAAAATATTTCGATTCCTCTGTAGACTGAAATTCATATTATGTATATTCATAACTGAACACAGTGAACCACCCAGTAAACCAGTGACCTGATTTGTGACGTCACATCAAAAAATTTCAACAATAAAATTAAAAATTCAGAATCAAAGCTAGCATGCATTTCTCGTGACAACATTCCGGACTCGGAATAATACGAAATTCCGGGTCAGAAATATTATCACGAGAAATGCATGTAAGCTGTTATTCTGAATTTTTTTATTCATAATCAAAATTGTTTGACGTGACGTCACTGTGACACAAGTTGTTTGACGTGACGTCACAGTGATGTCTCCGGTTTACTGGGCAGTGACGTCAAAACGACCGCTTTTTGAGACGTCACAGTGACTTCACGTTGAAAAATTTCCAGAATATACAAAAATTGAAAATAACAGTTTCTATCCATTTCTCGTAATAATTTTTCGAACTTGGGTTTTAAAATTATTATGATGTGACGTCACTGTCATGTCATTTGTGACGTCACCGTAACATCTCAAATGCCGTCACCGTGACGTCATGTTTACGTCTCAAATGCCGTCACGATAACGTCCCAGCGACGTCACTCGATTCGAAGTTCAAAAAATCATGAAGAAAAATGCATGTAAATCATCATTTTCAACTATTCGATACATTCTAAAACTTGTCTTAACGTGTCGTCACTGTGACGTCATAAAAAGCGGTCGTTTCGACATCACTGATTTACTACAAAATTCGAAATTCGTTTTTTAGCAGTAGAGTATAATTGACAAATACGCGTAAGGTTGTTTTAATAATTTCTTGCATTGATTTGAAATGGGATAGACAAGCCGGATTGCAAAAAATGCGCGAAGGCGCTGCAAGAACTGGAGAACATCGACGACGAGGCCGATCAGTTGAGCATCGGGTTCGTAAAAATCGCCGACGAACGACTCGCCGAGGAGTATAATCTCGGACCTCTACCAAAGTTGGTGTATTATAGGCACCAAATTCCCATCGTTTACGAAAGTAAGATATTTTGAATACATCATTGTAAACGACTAAATATTTACCGTATTAGCTAACCTTGCGGAGAATAACGAAAGAAATACGCTATGAGTGCACTGAATCTAACCTAAAATCAATGTTCCCAGACGAGCTGAACAGAGAAGAAGACGTTTTGGAATGGCTGATAGCGAACAAAAGTACCGGGGACGAGGAAGACGTAATCGAGGACGTAACCGCAAAAACCTTAGGCACCCTCATCAGCAACGTTGACAATTTGGTGGTTCTCTTCTGTTCGTATTCAAGGTTTTTTTAAAATTTACTTCGTCAGAACGAATTACATGTTAATTTTTTGAAACGATCGATACTTGCTACAATGACGGGCCTGCATTGACTGTGAACACTGAGGTGACCAACATTTTCAGACGAACACGGTGACGAAGATTCAATGCAAGTTTTGCGCGAGCTCGAGAAGATCGACGACGATTGCGACAAACACGGCATCCAATTCGTCAAAGTCGCTGACCAGAAGGCTGCCAAAGAGTTTGGCATCGACTCCATACCATCCATTGTGTACTTCGAGAAGCAGATACCTAACCTGTACGACGGTTCGTATTTTAAATTTTCCTTCTCGATTCTAACGAGAGTTTTTTCAATCTTATCACGTTGAAGGTGGACATCTTTCATTCACGTAATTCACAAACAGTAAAGATACCTTTGAAATTGAGTATACTATTTTGGTACCGTAAGTTTGGAAATATTCAAACATTTTAACAATTGGGCGTATTGTGACGTTATTGGAATGTTTTATTACATTTAATGGCAATTATAACTGATCACTTGATTTCTAACGGAATCTTACAGGTGACGTTGAAAATGAAGACGAAATCCTAGAATGGCTCCTATCTCAGCTGGAAAAAGATGAAATCGAAGATGTCACTGATGAAATGCTGGATCGATTGATCAAAGATGGAAAAACTTTGGCTGTGTTGTTTTGTACGTAAAGACATTTTCGAGACGATCTCCGAATCAATATTGATTTCCTTTCATCATTTAAAGATGACAATAACGACCGAAAGTCTCAGCGCGTGCTCAACGAGCTCGAGAACATCGACGATGAGTGCGATCAGCTAGGTGTGATTTTCGTGAAAATCGACAACACCGACGAAGCTAAAGAATATGGAATCGACAAAATTCCAAGTTTGCTTTATTTCGAGAAAGGCATCCCAACCCTCTATGAAGGAAATTTAGAAGAAGAGGAAAAAGTACTTAAGTGGTTGGATCAACAACAGAAGTCAGATCAGATAGAAGACATCACTGATGAAATGTTGGACATGGTCATTGACAAAATGCCCCATGTTGCAGTTCTTTTTTGTAAGTATTTATGATGAAACTTGACATAATCAATATTCATGGGATTATTTTCAATCATCATAACTATCATTTGAACACCATATTCATTTTGCTGTATGAAAACTTTTGGAGTTTTAGACTAGAAGCCAAAAAAACTTTTTTGGATCATTTGCAATGCATGCAAACACTCTTACCAGTCAAAAAACGTTCAAAACTCCAAAAAATGTTAAAACCGAAAGGACTAACGGCTCCATTTCGGTTTCGGTTCCTTGAAATATATAGATTATTAACGGTCCCGGTTCCGGTTCCAGAAAAAGAGTTGCGATCGATTCCAGTTCCGGTTCCGGTTTTCAGAAAATGGGAATAACGGTTCCGGTTCCAGTTTCGGTTCCAATTCGCAGCATTAAAAGATTTTTTATTCGATACGAAGACGACTTGCAAATGTTTTTTTATTGATAAACATTGCACAAATCATGAGTTATACGCAATTATCTTATGCAAAAATCGAAGAAATCTGAAGAAGTTAAGTAGTATCAAGTATTATCACTCAATAATATGCCACAATACTCAAATCTTTACCTACTATTATACAATTTCAAAAAATAAGAAAATTATGATAACTTCGAGAATACGGGAATTTTTCCATTGTATTTTAAATTCTTTTCATTTCGAGATGAAAAATGAATTTTGAAAATAAATGAATTCCAAAAATTTGTAGAATTCAAAAATTTTTCAGAATATCCGAGGATTTGGAACATTTTAGATAATTTCGTAAATTTTGTAATTTTTCGATTCTCAGAATTCCAAAAATGTCGAAGAATTGAATTTTTCTGGTAATTTTCGAATGTTTTATCATTTTAAAAATTTTCAACAACATGTTAGAAAATGTAAGAATTTCAAAAATTTATACATTTCGAAACATAGTGTAATTTTAGCTATAGATAACGACTGTATTTTTTAGAAATTCGAGAAATTGAAAATTTTTTGAGATCTTTGCAAAATTATTTTTGCGTTCAAGTTAAACAAAAAAAAAAACATCAAGAATTGAAAGTATAGAATAACTAGAAAAAAGTTCCATCATTCAACAATGTTTCGAGAGTTACAATTTCAACTGAATCGACGATTTTTTTTAAATTTCCGCGTGTAGATCAAACGATATTTCACCCAATGAAAAAATTTGCCAGATTTCACTAATATTCGTTATTCCTTAGATGTCCACAAAAATATGCTTCTTTTACACAATGTCAAAAATTCTGAATACAGAAGTATTTCAAGTCGTAGCCGTTCTTGATTATCTTCAAACTCCCGAGTGTCCCAAGACTTTTAATTTCTTCCCTATATCAGATATCAAATAAACAAATTTTGACACGACATAAGCGAGGGCTAACGAACATATACAGAACCTAAAAGCGCACGTGAGAACCGCAAAAACTTTTTCCGGTTCCGGTTCCAGTTTCGGTAGGCATTTCCTATTTATAAGAAATAGGAAATAAACTTGAACCTAAAAACAAGACAAATACATCTGTCTCGATCGCACAATTTCTTCATTCTCATATTTTTTTGTACTTCCCACTTCGATTTCGTTTGACATTTCATGATATCGATTTTAAGGCTTCTACCTCCCTTATAGTTTATACTATACATTCAATTTCTGCTGGTAGCCCAGATAGCGAAGTAAAGAAAAATATTGCAGCATATTCGATGAATCGTCTTGAGCCGAACGCTACAATAAATGCGCAGAGCTGGGTCCCCAAAAAGATACAATTCATTACGAATCATAAACGAGAAATATTAGAGCAATAATTCATGCATAATCGCACCATCCGAAACGACAAGAATTGCGACGGAGCGATGTTGACGCTTCGACCTTCTCTCATCGGATAACAAAGTTAAAAATGACGTCTCGCCTTGTATAGGCTAGTCGAATAACGGTACACCCAATGGTGCGATTTTTAAAAAATAAACGACTCTTTCGAGACGATGAATAGTATCGCACAATGAATTCGCCATAAGAACTGAATACTGTGCTGAAGAAATTTTTGTTCCAAGGCATCCATTTAAGAACCATTATTCCACAATAACGTTTCATTGCCGGATTCGGCATTTATGACGCAGAGATACATCGCCAACAGAACGCAATATTCTACGAATTTAATTTATTTGTAATGCAGTGAAAAAGTGTAATTCTCTGCATAGAATGGTGCCGAAATTGTCATTCACTTTGCTATCTGGGTTGATTATTAATGTGTATCAAGAATAAGATTGGCCGCAGTATCGTGCCCTGTAAGATGCCGCATTTAACAAGTCATTGATGTAAGAAAAATTGGAAACACATAATTACTGATTGTTACGCTTTGATTTCAAGATGATAAAGACGAGAAAAAAAGTCAGAAAGTCTTGACGGAGCTAGAAAATATAGACGACGATTGCGATCAGCACAACATAGCTTTCGTGAAAATCGACGATACAGAGACAGCTAAAGAGTATGGGATTGATGATCTTCCGTCGCTGGTTCTTTTTGAGAGGAAGATACCTCACATTTACGATGGTACGTAATTATTACACTCGTTGCTCTCCAAAGCTACGGCATGACTGTGATAATGATCTTTAATTAAAGGTGATCTGATGAACGAGGACCAATTACTTGGATGGCTCCTCCACCAGAAAAAACATAGTGAAATCCCTGAAGTGACTGACGAAATGATGGAGAAACTCATAGAGAGTACTCCATTTTTAGCCGTACTTTTCTGTGAGTATCTTTCTTTTTTTACTTAAAATTCGAGTTCGTTCTATTCATCTGAACACTCGTTACTTTTTTATGTTGCAGACGACAAAGACGACAAACAAGATATGCGCATTCTGAACGAACTAGAGAATATAGACGATGATCTGGAAAAAGAAGGCATCGTCATGGTACGACTAGACAACGAAGCTGAGGCGAAAGAATTTGGCATCGATCATCTGCCTACGTTAGTCTACTTCGAAGACAAAATTCCAGCTATATACGAAGGCGATTTGCTGAATGAAGATGAAGTTTTGAAATGGCTTATCGAACAAAAAAACACCGCTACTATTGAGGAAGTTACGGATGAAATTCTGCAGGATCTTATCGAAGAACATGAATACGTCGTTGTGTACTTCAGTAAGCACTCCTACATTCACGATATATTCAAATTTTTTCTTTCGTGAGCTCAAGTAATGGACCCAAAAATACTTGAAACTTCAAAGATAAAAAAATAGAATTTCAAGCAAGGTTTTCAACCACTTATGTATGTTTTATATATTTTGATACAGTGTCATAAAAAGACAAATGTTTCAAGGTGGAAATTGCGACGAAGGCGATGAATGCGAGAAAATTCTAGAAGAGCTGGAAAACATCGATGATGAACTAGATGAAACTGGTATCATCTTTGTCACTACCGAAGACCTCGGACTGGCCAAAAAATATAACGTCAAGACTTTTCCGACCTTGGTGTTCTTCCGGAACAAAGACCCTCTAGTGTACAAAGGCGACATCGAAGACGAGGACGAAGTCCTGTCCTGGTTGACCGATGAAAACACTTTGGAAATTCCTGGAAAAATCGAAGAAGTCAACGCCAAAATGCTAGAGAATATCCTGGAAGAGAATGATTACGTCGTTGTTTTCTTTTGTGAGTATCATGGAAAATACATACTTAGGTCGTGTTGACTGTGAACTCTCAAACTCTAGAGAATTCTAGTGACGAACTCTGAAACGAGTGACAGGTTTCGTGCCCATGAAAATGGTCACGACAACTGAAAAAAGAAACTGTGAAAATAATTTTTTTTCTTTTTCGAAAAATCATAGCTTACATTGAAAAGTCTTGGCTATCGGAGACTATGTCAGACCATTGTTTAACATTAACTTTCATTCAAAAAAGTTTTTTTGAAAAATTGTGTACTTCGAGAAACTTGATCTCGAAAAAATTTTACACTTTTGTCGTTCTGGTAAATAATTTCACCAACCACGTTAAAACCTAACGATTTTACCCAGTAAACCAGGGACGTCATTGTCATGACAACGTCAGTGTGAAGTCACGTCGAAAAATTTTAATGATCAATTGAAAAATTTAGAATCAACGTTTACATGCACTTCTTGTGATAATATTTCGTAGTATTCCTATGTGACATCACTGTAATGTCACAGTGACGTCACGTTGGAATACTACGAAAACCCAGGTTCAAAATATTATCACGAGGAATGCATAA
>JAPYZK010007241.1:0-11010 GCA_030522785.1 Platygaster equestris
ACTCTAGTTATACATTCGCTATCGGAATTCCCGCATTTTTCCGAGTTTGCTTCGTTGACAAACATTGTTCATATTATTATATTCATGAGTTGGTCCCCTGACTCATTAGGGAGGGCGCAAGGAAATATATTATAGTGTATAACAAGTTGATTAATTGGAAATTTATGAGAATGTTTGATTTCGCACTGAATGTAGCATCAAAATGTATATGGTTCATATTAATCATTAAACATCATTCTGACTCCGCGGCATAAAAAGTTAAAATTTTCTGAAATTGATGACTCGAAGGCGGAATAAAGATTGTTTTTCAGTCATTTTGATTTTGAACTAATTGAACAAAATGTTGTTCCACAGTTATTTTGATTGCGAAATGATTGAACAAAAATTGTTTTAATTTTTTGGCTCTCAATCGTCAATGAGGGAAATGTTGTCTATCAACATTTCACAAAAACGAATTGAGAAAGGATAAAAATAACCAAAAAAGAATGTTTAAAACGCAGCCCATGTCGTTTGCACTCCCGAGCAGTTATGACAACAATATTTTATTTAGGAATAAATATATATTCAGTAAATTGACAAATATTGAAAGCGATATTATGTGCTCTTGTGGATATACAATATCTATCACAGTCGTCAATTTTATTAAAGTACACGTTTTTCGAGATAATTTTCACAAATTTATTTTTCATTAAACTGTTAATTTTTTCCCCATTTCGGAAATTTTACAATAATTTCAAATTCTTTTGATTTTTTTATTGAATTATTTTCCGAGTGAAGAAACCTAGAAAACTAAAAATTGTATAATCTTAAGTCATAACTTGAACACAAATAAACGGTTATCTTCTATTTTCGAGCTGATTTTCACAAACATTCGAGAAGATCCGCATTTTTGCCTAATTTCGGAAATTTCACAACGATTGAAAATATTCGTGATGGCTGTATTGATTATTTTTCGACTCAAGAAGACTTGAGTCGAAAAGAGGATTTTTTTTAATCTTCGAAAAGTGAAACCCAAATGAGAAAAACGATCAGACATTGAAAAAAATGGAAAGATAAGATTAAAACAAAGTACCACTCGACCTTGTTTTCCAGTTAACATGGAATACCTATTTCGCTTGTGAATTTTATAAAAGTACACGTTTTTTTTTTTTTTTTTTTTTTTTTTTTTTTTTTTTTTTTTTTTTTTTTTTTTTTTTTTTTAATTTTTTTTTTTTTTTTCTCATTTTCGCCCAATTGCAAACAATCACTTCAAATTCTCTCGATTTTTGAATTTTGTAATGAATCTTACGTCTAAAAAAGATGATAGAAAACTGAAAATTCAATAATCTCTTAAATTCACACTTAATTTTAGATTTAAGAAGTACCTCAGAAAAACAACTTATACTCGAAAATTAAAACTGCAATTGAAAAACAAAAAAAAGACAGACACTAAAATAATGACGAGTGGCGCCATAGAATCTGTGAAATACTAAAGCTATTCATGAATCCCGCAAAATTCTGCACTTGCCAGTATTTCCAAAAAAATCTAATAGTCAATTTTTTTTTAATTTTTTATTTAATCCTTCGAAATTTATAAACATTTTTAAAAATCTACCGTTTTGTTGAAATTCGCTAAAAAATTTGAAAAAAGTCGAGTTGATTGCAAAATTATCCGATCATTTTATGATCAATCAAAAATACTGAAAGATTACTGTTGATAATGAAAATTTACAAAACTCAAAAATTCTACGAAAAATTTCTGAATCGTCGTAAAAATTTTACCCTTTTTTGATTTTCTTACAAAATCTCCATAATATTGTTGATCTTTTCCAATTTTTACGACAAAATCAGTACATAATATATCTCTAAAAAATTTGGAAAACTTGTAAAATTTATTCCAAATTTCGAACATTATACCCACAAAAGCTTCAAAATTGTATTCGTTTTGATTATAGTGTTATTAGAATTTTTCGAAAGCCTTTCTTGTTTGACCATTCTTATTAAATTATTTATTATTAGCCTTTAATTGTTATCCAGGTGCCCGACTGATCCGAATGCGTTTTCTACGATTTTTCACCATGTTCTGCTAACTTTATCTAAAGTTTGCAGAACCTTGATTTAAAAAAAAACTATAAAAGCATTTAAATCGGCGAAAGTGCATTTAATTTGCATTTAATTAACCTTTAATTAATGATTTTTTGAAATGCTGATCTGCTGACACTGCTCTTCTAACTTAATGGACATATATGATTGTTCTTGGATGAGAAAAAATACCGTCAAAATCAAATTACGTAAATTATGTAAATATTGAATTTTCGGAATTATTCCTCAAATTCTCTAAGTTTTTTGGAAAGTTTATGAAAATAATTTATTTTCAAGTTTCGATGAAAATTTTCGTCTATCTTTTAATCAAATTTCCAAGTCCGAGAATGTCGTAATATCTATAAATTACAACTTCGTAAAAATATATATATAAATTCGTAAGAAAATTATAACTCTGGAAAGTTTTAATTTCGATGTTTCAGAATTCTGCATATTCATTTTAAAATGTTTATACACAAAAACTAAAATGAATAAGTTCAAACTTTTATTTAAGTTTGTAATTAACATTGATGTTTTCATATTTTCGACTATAAAAATACTTAAAATTCAAAATTCAAAATTATTAATTCCGAAATTCGACATTTTTTGTGGATTTAAGAAGCAGTTCCGTAAAAATTGATTCCAATAGATTAAAAACTGAACAATTTACGAAATCTACAGAATTGTGAAAATTCTTGAAATTTTCGTAGATCTCAAAATTTTTCGAAATTTCAAAACAATAAAAATGAGCATAATTTTTTAAATTCTCAAGTTCCTCCAAATTTTGGATACTCTCAAACTCTTGAGAATTTGAAAAATTTTCTAATTCCTTGAAATTTTTGCAGTCATCAAGTTTACGAATTTTTCAAAAATTAATAAATTTCAAACCTTCTCATAATTTATTGTGAACAATCCGAAATTATTTCGGAATCTCCAAAATGTTGAAAATTCTAAAAAGTTTCGTAATTCTCGTAATTCAGCTCTCAAAATTAATTCCAATCGATTAAAAACTCGATTTTTCCGAAATCCCCATTTTTTCATTCATTGACTAGTCTCTTACAATTAGATAGAAAATTTGCCTTATCTTATCATACTTAATGATCCCTCGGACTCGAGTGGACTTCTCGTAAGCCTCTCCTGTCAAGAGCACATTCGTTTTCGTTCGCGTGGCTCGCGAAACTCGCGAACTTTTGGGGGCGGTGGAATGGGGGGGTGAGGGGGGGGGGGGCAATTTTAACGACTCGGTAAATATATCCGGTGTAGGTTCGCGGCCAGACACGAATGCTTTAAGAGGTGGAAGGGGGGGGGGGGGGGGCCTTTGTGGGGTGCTACTACATTCTGCAGGGGCCGTTTCCCGGGTTCACTTTTCTCTGACCGGACAATCCGATTTTATTTTGGACATTTTTTTTTGTGGGTGTTTTTTTGCGTTATGGTCGCTGATGGAATGGACAAAGTGCATGTTTGATGTTTTTTTTTGGACGTTGATAAGAAAAAATAAACGTAAGATGCATTGAGAGCCGAAGGGTATGAACGGTGTTTAGTTGGGGGGGGGGGGAGGGGGGTATTTTGGAGGAAGACGAATGAAATTCATAAAAATTGTGCATTTAATGAATTTTTGGTAATTCCTTGATTATTTTATTTATTTATTCATTTATTTATTGAAGAAATACTTGAATTACTTAAATTGTGAGTTGAGTGAATTCTGGTTAATAATTACATGATTATTTTATTCATCTATTTATTACGAAATCCGGACGAATTTCGTCCGTCGCTTCAATAAAAATAAATTAAATATATACTTGAATTACTAAAATTGGGAATTAAGTGAATGTTTGATAATTACTTAAGTATTTTATTCATAAATTGTAATTAAAAACGCCCTGCGCAGTAATTCTAGAGTTTAACAGATTTTAAGCAATTATCAAATTTTGCAAAATAAATTTCGGAAAATTCAAATTCGATATTGTTATCTTGAAATTTCGCGCATTTTACCAGTATGAAAACGCTGAATTAACAATTTTTAAGTCACGTAAAATTCTACATTTTTGAACTTGAAAATTTACATTTTACGAAAAACGTTGGGATCGAAAATTTTCGGCGTTCCGAAACTTTGGGGTAGAAAGTTTCCATTTTTGAAGTTTGAAAATATTTGCTTGAAAACTTGGAAATACATTTGAAAAAAATTCAAATACTCTGGAGTTTTAAAAAAGTTATTCTCATTTTTGAAAAACTCAATTATATATTATTACAAAAATAAAATTGTAATCCAAAATTGAATGCTCTTCAAACGTTAAAATTTTGAAATCGTAAATTCTTATGTCTAAGGCCGAAAATTTAACAAATACAAAACTGTAATTCGGAAATCCAAAAATTAAATACACATTAAATTTCAATTGACGAATAAAATTTGGAATTGAGAAATTTGAATGTAAGTCATTTTAAAATGGAACGTTTTTAAATGTTTTATCATTCAAATTTACTCGGATACGTGTGAAATGATGAAATTTGATATTTATATGCATTGGAGACTTTCTCGGATTTCTTCTAGTAATTTTTTTGTTCTAGTATCTATTCAATTAGAATTTCTAAATTATTTTTCGAACTATCTGAGATATATGTACGTACTTATTAAGATTATGTTTGTCCGTATCAGGAACATGATTTTCAATGCTTGTTTATTCTTGATTCATGATCATGAATCAAGAAGCGATGCTTGTGTTAAACAGAGCGAATAATTATATGCCCGAATACGCGAAATGCATATTCTGCATATTTTGACGTATTTTGCATATTTTTAATATGTTAATTTTTCGATCGTGTAGAAAGTTAAATACATCGCGAAATGTTGCAGTATTTTCCCGAAGTTTTTTTTTTTTTTTTGTCAAATGATTGATTAGGTAATGAATTATTACGAAAAAAACATTTTTTTTTAATGCAAAACAATTAACCGAAGAAATTGCACTTGTAAAGTGATGACAGAAATGTTGACGTAAATTCTAACAAAATTTACACAACTGAAAAAATTGCACTTTTATGATGTAACTGAAGAAGTTTCAGAAACTTTTTTGCAACTAGCCAAAAATACGATTAAAAAATTGAATCTTCTTCAATGTTAGCAAAAAACATAAAATATTATAGAACAATTTGAACACTTGAAAAAATTACATAATATAGTTGAAGAAATTTTAGAAAAGTCATTTGTAACGAACGAAAAACGCTTTTAAAATGGGTGATTTAAGTGCGATTTTTTTGGTTATCGCTTTGTAACATTTAACACTCGTTCTCATGTAGCTCGAAAAATTGGTTCTCATGAAACGGTAGATCGTGTAAGTCAATGATTATGGCTAACGAAGTAATCGTGTATTTGGAATCATCGAGATAAGCGAGAGAAAGCGACCCGAGACAATGATAATCCCGATGCTGGCGGCAAAATGCAGAACACAAACGAATTTAACCTCGATTTGCAAATCTTGACCTAAAAATTTTCCGGTTGCTTGTCCATTGTTCATTATGGCAAAAAATATTGTTCGCTTGAAAAAAAATCGAAAGAATTATAATTTTTAGATTATTGATTGATGATTTTCAAATTTATTTTCATATTTGAAAATTTGATACTTAACAATATAAACTTTATATCAATTTCTTTTTTTTTTTTTTTTAATTCGAATGTTTAAGAATTTTAAAAATTTTGAATCTCATTAATACTTCAAATTTTTCTATGTGAATTCTTGAGTTCGATTTTTTAAATTTCTGAACGTGGAAAATTCGAAATTCAGTTTTTTCGAATTTTCCTGAATTTTGAAGTCGAGATTCAAAGTTTTCAGTGTATTTTAAAAAATTTTTTAAATTTCAAAATTTAGGTAATACTTCGTAAGTTTGAATATTTTTGAAATTTTGGAATCTTTGAGTATTTAATTCTAGAATGATTAAAAGCAAAATTTCTTCATTTCCTAGTTTGATCGAATTCGAAAATTACATGACTTTTTAAATATTTTTATATTTGTTCATTTGAAATATTACCAAAATTTGAAAGTGGAGGTCTTGAAATTCGAATACAAAAATTTAAGAACGTGGTAATTGTGATAAAAATTTAGTAATGTTTCATTTTTCAACTGTCGACATTTTTTTCAAAAATCATTCAGAATTGACAATAATTTTCGAGAACCCCTATAAGTAATGTAAAATTAATAAAACTGGATTTACGAGTTTCATTGCGATTTCTTCATTTTAAAACTGTTAAAATTTATGAGCTCAGATTGCTCAGTTTTTGCAAATTTTGGAAATTTTCAAATTTACAGTGTGTAATTAAATAATTTTTCTATTTTCAAGTTTCAAAATTTCTGAAATTGAATATTTTGTAAACAACAATCAAAATTGTCAAATTCGAACGTTGAAAATTTAAAAATTTTTTCAAATTCACACGTCCAAAGATTTTCGAGTTTAAACATTTCTGAACTCAAATTCCCACTTTGTTTCACTTCCTAATTTAAATTTAAAATTTACAAATTTGATAAATTAGGTGTATTTTTCAATAATTTTTCATGTTTGAAAAATAAAATTACGGACTAGCAATACTTGCGGGCAATTTCAGTCTTTCAGACAATTTTAAAGTTCTTCGAAATTTTTGGAATTCGCAGAGTTTACGAAATTTGAAAAATTTTAAGAATTTTTAACAATTTTCAAAATCTCCAAAATGTTAAAAATTCCCAATATTTTCGTAGTTCTAGAAATTTTTGAAATTTAAAATAATAAAAATAATCATAATATTTCAAATTCTTATCTTACTTCATATTTTTAATATTCTCAAGTTCTTTAGAATTTTTAATACTTTCACGTCCTTCAAATTTTTTGAAATTCTCAAAGTTTATAAAATTTTTAACATTGACTCAGAATTCCGAATTATTTCCGGAAATTCTAAAATTTGGAAAGTTCTAACAAATTTCGTAATTCTCGTAATTCAGATGTTAAAATTCGAGTTTACTGTAAATGTTGGAAATTTTTGGTCCAGGATGCAGCTACACATTTATACGTATAAGGTTAGGTGTTCCACATCGCCTTAAGGTCTTATTACCATATTACGAGCCACTGATTTCGAATTATTGTCTCGATTCGCATAACTCGAGTTTCTCCGCGTGCGCGTGCCGGCGCTTCTTTTGATATGCTTGAACTTTCCTGCAATTAATCGTGAGAATCCGATTCAATGGCCCGTACGTATTCAAATGCACGCGGATCTCGTTGGGCGATCGACCGGCAACAATGCGCTTCAACGCTCCGCTGAATGCGCACTATTTTGTAAATAAAGAAATTTGCGTACATTAATTTACGAAGCTGCTCGGTCTCGTTGGATTCTTATCGTTATCGAGAAAATGACGTGAAAAATGCGTTTTAATAAAGAATTTGTTGAGTACTAAAAAAGTATCGAGTTTCGTACAGATTTCGGGAGTTGAAAATTTTGCAATTTTTTTGAAAATTTTATATAATCTCGTATTTTTATGAAAAATGGAAGAAAATTTGATGATTCGTGATTTTCCAAATTTTTAATTTGGAAAATCACGAATCGGAAAATCAAAATTTTTTAATTTTTAATTTTCTGAATTCGTTGATTTTTCGGAAGTTATTCACTTCACAAAATAGGTGAATTATTAATGGATTGTCTCAAAGTTTCTGAATTTTTTAAAATTTTAAAAATGAACAAATTTGCTGAGTTCTCAAAATTTTAAAGTTATCGAAATTTTCTAAATCCTAAAATTTTGTTTGAATTTTGAAAACGTCTACTTCTCCTGATTTTCCAAATTTATTAACATATTTACATATTTTTCTGAATTTTGTTAATTTTTTCGATTTCTCAAAATTTTCAAAATGCTCATAATTTGCATAATACTTGGAATTTTCAAAATGCTGAGAATTTTCGAGTTTTAAAGGATCATAATAATTCTGGAATTTCTCAGTATCTCCGAAAATCTCAAAATCTCCAAAATTTTATGAGGTCTAAGAATTTTCGGAATTTTCTGAATCCAATGAAATTTTCGAGATTTTCGACATGTACGAAAAAAAATTGACGAATTTAGTAAATTTTCCTTTTTGTGAATTTGTAATTAAATTTTCACAGTTATCAGAAATCAAAGAAAATTTAATCGAATTCGAGAATTTTTTAGCATTTACGAAATTACAAATTTTTGGAGTCGACGGAATTTTCCCAAGTTAGTAGAAAATAAAAAAAAATCATCAGCACGTGAATTTCGTATTTTTACACACTCTACAACGAAAGTAACATTATAACAGAACATTATATTCCCGAGCAATGCATTATCCAATCTTTCCTCGGAAATAAATTATATCGGACACTCGAAACATTGTCATGGAGGGTTCGATATGAAAATAATGAGCATGGGAAAAAATATAAAAGTGCACTCGAGGGGAGAGTGTATTAGTCACCGGCGTCACCGCGTTGCATCAACCCACAATCCGGGTCTTGAAAAAGGTTCATTCGCGATTACATGGCCATATTTGGTTTTGGCGTGGGCCCAGTTTCGCGAATGCCCTAAATATTGATGTTCTTAAAATTAGCACTACCACTATCGAATTTCGAGTCGGCGAAAAGTGGACTAATTGTCGCTTATTTTTGTTAATTTGTTATGGAAATAAAAATTTGTCGCACTTTTATTTTATTTTATTATTAATTTTTTTTTTGGTACAGTAATGCTAAATTGATATTAAAGTTAGCACTATCACCCAATAAAAACGTCAAATTTCGCGTGTTGTCGACTGTATTGTGCGTAATTTATTTTTCGTGAATCAGTTATGGCGCGAAAATAAAAGAAAAATGTTATTCTCGTTTTTTATTCCTTTTAAAGGCGTGGTACCGGTGGTAGTGCTGACTTCAACTCAAGTTAGCACTACCACCAGGTGGAAAATGGTTATTTCTACTTTCCATAAGTGAAATCTGATGTAACTTTTTTGTCGCAAATTAGCTATGATCGAAATCACGAAATATTTTGATTTTTTTCTGTTATTGTCAACATAAAATTGTGCTGACGTCATATCACATGGATCTCGACTCTCGCACTGAGTGGCGACTAATTTAGACATCTCAGCGATATGAGATGGTTTTTTTTTTTTATTTATAATGCATATACGCCATTTAAAAAACTGAAAAATTATTTAACACGATGTTTTTTCGATAACAAGGTGTGGTAATGCTGACTTTAACCTGATCAAAGTGACCAAATGCAACTTTGACGACCGGAACGAAACGAAATTGTTGATAATTATTTTGTTGCAAATTAGTTGTGACACGGAAATAGACGAAAAAAATTTATTTATAATTTTTTTTCAATCAAGGGACGTGGTAGTGCTAACTTGAACTCAAGTTAGCTATAATTCGTGGAATATTTAAAATTAATCAACGTCTTCTAAAGACTTGCATCGGAATTTTACTGTATTTAAAGGATATTTATCGAGAGCCGACTGTATTAGAAGGACTTATATCTAAATGCGACTGTATTTTAAGGACTAACGTCGTAAGTTTACTGTATTTGAAGGACATTTATCGAGAGGCGACTATATTAGAAGGACTTATACCTAACTTTGACTGTATTCTAAAGACTTACATCGAGATTTTTAGTATTAAAGGACTAATATCGTGAGTTTACCGTACATATATAAATAGCATTTATTTTGTCGAGAGTCGACTGTACTTAAAGGAATTATATATCTACACCATCTAGATTGGACTGTATTCGCATTTGGACAGTTGAGAACCGTCTTATTTTTTTATCATCTGTCTTAGATTCGGATCTACACTTTTAATTGGTGGTTTATTATTTTATTGGTACATTTATCGCAACTTTTGAGGAACTTCTCGCGCGTTACATATGAGAAACGGCGATTGCGCGGCGCGGTCACGACTATCTCCTTCCGCCGGATTTCCGCCTGTCCCTTGGAAAATTAATTAATTTTAAATTTTTATAATGATGTCGATACCAAGGGAACTGATTTTTTCTTTGATCGTTTTTATCGGTGCATATTAATAAGTGATTCTAATCGTTTTTATCAGTGGTAGTCGTAGATTTCGTGGATTTTCTTGATAATACTTTTTTTGGGAAGCATTTGAAAAAATGGAGTTGTTCATTTTCCATTGATGTTGGTTTTTTTTTCGTGAGATTTTTGAAATGTAAAGAATTAAAAGTAATTAAAAGAAATGAAAGATTTTTTTAATTCTCAACAACTATTCTTTTTTTGGGATTTATAATTTTATTTATTTGGTTATTTATCATTTTTTACATTTTCAGATAATTTGCATCGAGCTTTTCCGGATACCCGAGAATTTAAGAAAATTTTTCAAGATTTTTTGACATTTTTTCAACTTTTTGGAAAATGTTGAACAATTTTCAAAAATTTAGACGATCTTCGAAAGGTTTAGTGTTTTAAAAACTGTTCAAAATTTCAAAGAATCATTGAAAATTGTTTCATACTTCTATAGTTTTTGCAAAATTTGTTGGTATTTCCAAAAGTCTCTAAGTTGTCAGGATTCTAAATTTTACTAAAGTTTTTTGAAAATACTGTAAAATTCAGCAATTATTATTCTTGAAAGTTCAAAAATCACGAAAAATTCGAAGGGATTCCGCAAAATTTCTTCGATGTTTTTGTAACTCGAAATAACCACAGTAAAATGACGAGTCAACCGCCTTTTTTTGTAAACTAAAATTTTATAGGCGAAGTACTCATAAATTCGGTATTTCTACCGTCCGCGAATATACGCGCGCACGAAAATAATCGAAACCGCGAATTCGCTGGACGCGTACAAACGTCGAAATAAATGAGCTTCCGCGAATTCCGCTGTAAATTTCGCACTTTCCCCGTTGCCGTGCCTGCGGAATATACGATGCGCTTTGAAGCTTCGCTTATTTTGACGTCCACGTCGAATTGTAACCAGGAAAGTTTTCTTCC
>JAPYZK010007249.1:0-10331 GCA_030522785.1 Platygaster equestris
ATTGGATACACGAAACGTCAATATTGTCAATTGTCAACAATCCGCAACGACGTTCATACAGTTCACGCCCACAATATAATTCATTACATTATATTCCGAGTTATGTCGCTTATGTTTATTCATTTGTTATTGTATATGCTGACACGTAAACAACCGAAACAAACCAACTAGTCCCCACTCCCCAAATACACAACCAGAGTATAACTAGATCACCACATCAATATATCGATATCGATTCCGATCGACTGCTCGCGACGATAATATTTTTTTCCTTAGGCGCCCGTTCAGCACACATTAGGTGCACTTTAGCGCACGTTAAGTGCGCGTGTAAGGTGCATGTAAGGTGCACGTTAGGTGCCCGTGCGTGTTAATAGACACTTCCTTGATAGAAATCAATGAGAACTGATAACAATCGATAAGAATTAATAGGAATCAATAGAAATTGATGGGAATTGAGGGTAATTGTTCGTAGTTTATGGAAATCGATAATAATTTATAGGAATTGATGGGGGTCAATGGGAATCGATGGAAATCAATGGAAATAAATGAGAATCGATAGGAATTGGTAGAAATTGATAGGTTACCGACAGGAATTTATGGGAATTGAAAAGAGTTGATAGGAATCGATGGGACTTAATGGGAATTGATATTGATAGTCAATGAAAATTGATGGAAATCAATGGGAATTGATGAGAATCGATAAGAATTAATGGGTAATCGTTAGGAATGGAATTGATTGGAATTGATATAAATCAATGAGAACTGATAGCAATCGATAGAAATTGATAGGAATCAATGGAAATCGATAGGAATTGATGAGAATCGATGGGAATTGATAGGAATTTAGGGTAATTGATCGTAGTTTATGGGAATCGACAAGAATTGATAGGAATTGATGGGAATCAATGGGAATCCGTGAAAGTCAATGGGAATTGATGAGAATCAATATGAATTGGTTGAAATTGATAGGTTATCGACAGGAATTGATGGGAATTGAAAGGAGTTGATAGGAATCGGTAGGAGTTGATGGGAATCGATGGGAATTGACAGGAATTGATGAAAATTGATGGGACTCGATAGGAAACTCATGGCGGGGGGCGGGGGGGGGGAGGGGGCATATGTCTTTTATAATATAAGGAGATAAACATATCCATCTTGAATTCTTTCTAATAATCCCAATCACGACCAGAACCCTCGCGTTCTGAAAAAGCAAGTATCCCCGAACAAAATCACAGTTGGCTGGGATCATTTCTCTCCAGTTTTCAAAAATAAATCCTCTGACGTAACCTCGAGCATCCCACAAAAATAGTACGAAAAAAACTTCCACCGTATAAAATAAGGGTTTTGGAGACTAACTGATTCATTTCCAAAGCCGACGCGGACAAATCACCTGTGGGTACCAGCAGATTACGAAATTTCGGGATTGAAAAATAGTCGAGCTTTTCGGCCCCGAGTTATGAGCGTTTGTCCAACGCCGACTTTTCGATCCGTTCGATTCTTTCCCAATGTTTGACGTCCGTGCCGTAACGCCACGCGCCGAGCGTTCCCTGATAAGGGGATTTACATTTGAGTAATAGTTTATCAAAGTCCTATCTTTCGATCGCGTTTTATCTCGGCCCATTATACACATTTTGCAGAACATTGGTTCGTTCCGCGACAATGTGGACGATTTTTTGTCACTTTTTCTCTCGAAATTTGAGACGGTGAAATTTCACTGTATCTCGGGGTGTATTTTCTTCTATTCTGAATCTGAAGAATTTTTCCCGAGTACGCGTTCGTGAAAAAACCCACGGATCCATTCATTCAAAGGAGAGAAATTGTTTTCCAAAGGCAAAGAGAATCTGGATAATGTAGGTTACTCGAAAGCGTAATTGTTTTATACCCGAACAAATACCAAAAGAACTCCAGAAACGGAATCCGGAAGAAAAGTTCCATCCAATCTTCACTGACCACGTAAAAAATCCTTCAGCTCCTTTTTGAGCCCGCACAATGCTCACTTTCTTCTCCTCTGATTGTCGAAATCGTCGAACCGCTTCGGTGATTTACCGTCGTTTCCTCCGGAAATTCGCGCTCTAATCAGTGACCTTTTCAGCGAGAATTTTTTCTCCCACTTCGCAATTTTTGAAATTATCCGTGTAGAAGAGGGGGTTGGGGGGGGGAGGATGTAAGGGGAGGAAAATTTTTCGCTCTGTTTCCGGGGGTAAAGCTCTCCTTCTCTCGGAGCTTTTTGAGATGCAAAACTTGATCGACGCGCGGTGCATTTTTCGAACGAGTCGTGCATCTTCGAGACCCTTGGCAAATCGTGCCTTCAGCCGCGCGATGAATTTCGATATTTTATGCGGGGAGGGAACGTTTTGAGAATCGCGAAACGTGAAAATGTGGCATGATTTTGGAAAAAGGAAAATTTGTTTATAGTTCTATTTCGAACCGAACTGTGTGAATCACTTTTGTCAGTTTTCATGCTCTTCGGGGAATCGTGAATAATTTTCTGAGGGATTTTTGAAAGCTCGCGAGTTTCGGATTTTGTGAAAATTTTTTAGAGCTTTTGAGAATTATTTTGAAAAATGTTCTTATTTTCAATAAATGTGGGAAGTGATAGATTTAGTAATAGATAAATCCCAAAATGACTTGACTTTTCCCAGGCGTATATCCACATCGCTTTGATCTATCATCGTAAATTCATCATATTATTTTTATCGGGAATCCGTAACTTGTTTTTTACGCTCCACTAAATTTGGCTCGTTTAAAAAATCACTGCCCATTTCAAGATAAACCCGCGATCGTTGAAATTATCCGCTTTGAATACAAACGACGAACAGTTTCACGGGACATTTTTCGATGCAAACGCGCACCGAAAAAACTTGTAAGCCATGGGAAATATCATATATTCGGTGGGATTAAACGAGTTTCATTAATCACAGATACATAGGAGGGTACGTCAACAATCCGTGAAAAACAGCCGGAAAAGTCTATAAAAACGTTGAGGTTTCGGAAAATACGAAAATACACCAACGAATGCCCTGATATATTAAAATATGAAGAACTGGAGCGTGGATCAAATAAATCTTTTTTGCGATGGATATCGAACTCGTTCGATTTAGAACGTGTACTTTCGTTACTGGATGATAACGAGATTTGTGAGTTCGCTTTAAACTTTGCGATGATTGATCGAGAGATGGTTTTCGGGGTAGGAAATTTTTCAGATATTTTGATGGCAAGATAATCATTCAAGTTGGATCATTAAGATAAAGTGAATGCATTAATTAGTTCAGGAATGAAATTTCATTTGATGAAACAATGCTACTGGCATGAATAAATCGGAAAGTTGCCCAAAATTATTTAGAATGTGAGAAATTGTCCAAAACTGAAAATTGTACTTTCAAGTGAAATCTCAAAATTTGATGAAATCACTGAGATGATTCTCGAAAATGATGGAGCATTGTGTGTAAATCATTGAAAACTCTCATCAATACTGAACAGTGAGAGATTTTCTGAAATTCATGGAATTCCATAAATTCTCAAATTCAAAAATTGCGCCAAAAAATAGACATTTGAATAATTTTCTCAATTCAAAATGATTGGGAATATTTCTGTCAGAGATGAATTAACAAAAATCGAAATATTTATTTATCCGAAGTTTTCGAAATTTATTGAACTTTTTCGGAAATTAACAGAAGTTTTATGGAATATCAAAAAATCGAGAATTGAGCAAAATTCACGAAATTTTCCCGATTTCTAACAATTTTCGGAATTTTAAACATTTTTAAGAATTCCTGGGATTTTCGGAATTTCAAAAATTTTCATAGTTCTAGAAATTTTCACAATTGAAAAAATTTCACAGTTCAAAAAACTTCGTAGATTTGAGAAATTTCCGGAAATAACAAGTTTTTTCTCAAATTCTCAATAAAACTTAAAATTTCCCAAATAATTATAAAATCTCCCTAATTCTCGATGGTTTTAAAATTTACGGAATTTCTAAACTTTCTGGAATAATTCTCAACATTCTTGACATTTTACAATCGACGTAATGGATTGTCGATCGGTTTATAATAATTTTCATGATGGAATTGATTTTTTCGATTTACCCATTCAATTTTTAGCAATTAAATTATTTTTTATTTTATTACTTTTTTTTCTCGCAAAGAACATTAATTGCTAAAAATTGAATGGGTAAATCGAAAACATCAATTCCATCATGAAAATTCTTGACATTGTTGAAATAACCAACATTTTTTTAATTCTCAAACTTTTCAAAATTTTCTAAAATTTTACAAGTTTCCAAAATTCTCAAAATTTTCTGACATTTTCAAAATTCTTTAAATTCTTGAAAATTACAAAAATCGACGGAATTATTCTTATTTCTAAGATTCCTCTGAATTTCAGAATTTCCCTCATAATAATTTTGCAAATTTTCATTCATTGCAGAAATTTCCAAATTTCAGGAATTTCCGAAATTTTCGCTTAATTGAAAATATATAATTTTTTAGATAATAATAATTGAAGATATCGAATAATTTTTAGAATACTTGAAGTTATTATAAATTTAAAAAACTCACGAAATTTTAAATTCTTTCGAAATTTTGAACATCTCCAAAATAAAAATTAAATCCTTGATATTAAAATTACATAAACTCGCCAAATTCTGAATAAAAAACGTTGTTCTCACGCCTCTGAACTACTCCCGCGTTAATGCATACGAAAACTGCTCAACTCAAACGGACCATCCACGAAAATTATTAATTTTCATACACGGAAACTAATCACGGGTCCAAAGCCCACTAGAAACTTATGCATAATCAACGTTGCGTATTCATGCAATTACAAAAGGAGCTAAGCAAAGGGCAGATAAGCTCGATTCGAGCTTACTCTCGGAAGATACGGATCTTCGTGACTGCGAACAATCGCGATTTTAGATCGCTCAAAGTCGCGTTTTCCGATTGCCCGAACATCGGCAGTTCCCCGGCTGAACTTTCGGATAATTCCCGTCAAAATATGACACTCCCGAGTCTCCCTTCGGGAACTAACAAGTTATACGCTCGAGATTACGAGCCGAGATTTATGACGACGCGAAACGAAGGAATCCGGAAGAAAATGGAGTTCGGGATTTGAAATGTTGTGAAGTCGCGTTAGATAAGAGGCTTTTAAAACAATAATTAACGAGATGAAGGAATATGTTTGGCCTCGCGTCGCGGCAAGTTGGGCAACGATGCTTAAATCAGTGTTAGTTGGGGTTGTTTTAAGCTCGTAGAAACATGGATTTTTTTTAAATGGGGCTCTCTCGGATCGCGTTAGTCGAAATTTAACTATTTAAAATAGTAAGAGGTTATTTTATATTCATAAAAATTTGCTAGTTTAATTCTAGAAGTTTCCGTCTGTCTTCTCCGGAAATTGCAGAACCTCAAGTTTTTCGATTTTCGAGTTACAAAACTTTCAAAAGTTCGAAAGTTTCTGAATTCTTCAATTTTTCGGGTTTGCAGGTTTGAATTTCCATTTCGGAACGGTTTCACATCTTGTAGATGAAGTTTTTGAAAAATATGCGTAAAAGTTACTCGCGTAATTTTTTTCTTATTCCGAACTTGACATTATTTTATGAAATATTTTATTACTGAGTGCTTGTGACTATGAATTTTGGAATTCAAACATTTATTGTTCGCGTTATATTTCTGCATCGAGGAAAAATTGTGGAAATTCATTCTTAGGCTTTCGACGTATTTTTTAATCGAAAAATAACAATAAAAGCACTTCGCCAAAACGATTTCGACGAGGGAGAAAAAACGATTAAAGTTTTTAGCTCGTGAAAGTTCCATATAAGAATGGGTTTCACATCGAAGGGTAATTTTTGGAGCGGAAAACTTGATTCGAGGCGGAAACTCCCAAGTTTTCGAATTATTTCGTGAACCACTCGAGCAATTTATTTGAACAATTCGATGGGAAACTCAAGACGCTTCACGTTATTGATTCGATTTAAAGAACAATAATACTCAATATAGGAATATTTGAAATTACTCAGAAATTTGAAATTTTATTTTTAGCTCGTGGTAGTTCGATGAATATTTGAGACAGCATGGAAGTTTTGGATATTTTTGAAAAACTGGTGAATTTTAGAAATATTGAAAAAATTTTTTCCGATTTTCTTGACTCTTTGAATATTTGAAAGATTGAGAGATTTTGATCGAAGCTCATTTTTTAAACTGCAAGTTTCGTAGTTCCAACAATAGTATATTGTGCGACTAGTGGGAGAAAGAGGAGATTCCTCGAGCGTGGAGATTGTCTCACGAGCGTAGCGAGTGTGGCAATCTCCACGCTCGAGGAATCTCCTCTTTCTAACAATATTTGCACACAATATGTTATTCAACAACCGCGAGAAATATGTGAATTCACGGTCCTGTTGAGAGGGGGGGAAATAATGGGTTACCTAATAGATTGACGCAACAATCGCCTTCAAAGCTTTGCTACATACTTTAGGGAGTCAGCGCATTCTACGTGAAAAGTCAAGAACATCTTTTAGATCCAAAATGATCCAATTGATAATATAATGATTTTTTTGCACTAAAAAAATTGACTTGACGAATGTTAACTTGATTTGTTATTTTAAAAAAAAATTGATCATTTTCCCGAAAAACTGGGTACTTTTTCAAAACTCCCATTTCCACCACGGTATTTGCGGCGACACGGTATGTTTAACAAAAAGTGGCTTGGATCAAAAACAACACGTCGAAAGATGTAGAAACCGACGGCAAATTAAATAGAAAGCGAAACAATTCTCGATGAGGACCGGCGCAGTCGTGGTAGGGGTAGGCTCGAGCGAGAATTGAGGGGAGCGGCAAATTAAAAAGAGGCAAATTAACTAGAGGCGACTGTATTTCTCGCGAGCGTTGCATAAATCAGTATCAATATTTGATTAATTCATTCATTCATTCATTCGTTTATTCATTTATTAATATTAAATTCCGAAAAATCATCGAGTATTTCGAATTCGGACAAAACTTTGCCATATTTTCAAGTTTTAAGTTCCAAAACTCATGAATTGATTCGATAATGATGATAACTATTCGTAAATTTAAAAATTCTAAATAGCGATAATCATTATAACATGTGGAATTATAGTAAAATATGGAGATTGAAAATTTTTAAAATTGAGAAGAATTGCCAATCGCGGAAATAATCGGAATATTTCAAACATTGTGCATTTTTTCGTAAGTGTTTAATTTCCACGAGACGAGCAATTTTCGTATTAATTAGCGTGACTCTTTTTGGGATAGACAAAAAGTGTCCCAACCTCCGTAATCGGCGACAGTGTGCACTTTTCGTCGCGAAATTTCACGTATACACGATACCTGACCTAAAATCCCTTTCACCTCACATTTCACGAACAAAAGATCCGAAAAACGCTCGTTCTTGAATCGGCTAATTGATTGAATTTCCATGCTTTTGTTCTTTCGACGGCGATCAACATTTTGTCTGTCGGAAACAAAGTTTATTCGGAATACCCTTTTTTTCGTGTTTGGTTGAATACATCGTTTTTTCTAACGCGAGCGGCGTATACCTTCCCGAATGAGTTATTTATTCATACTAGCGCGTTACTTTTTTTCACGTTTCGGCCGCCTAAAGTGACGGATTTTGCATTCAAACTCGACGAGACCGCCCTTGTCCCATAAGAGCTATGCGCGGTCGCATTTTTTCCAGCAGTTTTCAATATTTAATTTCACTGGGAAATTACTGTGATTTTTGTAAATGTGAAACAGGGAAATTTCACTTTTTTTTCAGTTATTTGAAAGCAGATGAGTTTCTCTTAACTAATTAGTAAATGTTTCTAGAAAATTTTCAGAATTCTTTAATTTATGAACAATATTGTCAAAATTTTATATTCTTCAAAAATTCTTTAAAATTTCGACAATTTTCAAAAATTTTGTAATTTCCGAAATTTCAAGATTTCCAAAATTTCTACAACTCCGAAAATTTCCGAAATTTCGAGAATTTCCAAAATTCATAGATTTTGTGAATGTTTCTAACTTTTGGAATTCCCAAAAATTTGCCAAATTGTCGAATTTTCGAAAAACTTTCGAACTTCTCAAAATTTGTCAAGTTATCAAATTTTCTAAAAGTCTTAAAATTTGTCAAGTTCTCAAATTTTCGAAAATTCTCAAAATTCGTCAAGTTCTTCAGAATAACCGTAAATTTCCTGAAATCTTTGAAATTTCCAATAATTTCCCAGACTTCCAATTTTTCAATAATTTAAAAATTTTCCGATATTCTCAAAATTGACAAAAATTTCCGACATTCTCGGAATTTTTTAAGTTCTCAAAATTACCAAAAACTTCCAAAAATTTACATACTCCAGGAAAATTTCTACAACTCTAAAAATTTCCAAAATTCCACAAACTCTCAAAATGTCCATAATTCTAAAAAAATTCACGAAAATTTCCAATTTTTCAAACATTTATAAAATTCTTGAAACGTCCCAAAATTTCCAAAATTTTTAAAATTGTTCAAGTTCTCAAAATAGCCAAAAATTCCCTAGAATTTCCGAGATTTCCTAAATTATCAAAATTTAAAAATATTGTTGAAAATTCCAAAAATTCTAAAATCTTCAAGTGATTGATTATCTCACTGATGTAATCGGTGCAAAATTCACTAATGCAGATGAAAAAAGTACAGTAAAGTACCATAATAAATAAAATACCACAATAAATATCATATTACACGAAAGGCGATTGCGTTGAAACCGTGGCAATTTTTTTCGCCCTAATTGTATTTTAGATGGAACTTTTCGCGCACGAATTTTCATCATTAAAAACTTCCGCTGAATCCTCTTCCTCGGGAAATAATTCTTTTCAGCATTTATGTCACTTTGTGAAATAATGAGATTTTCTGGAACCTAACATTCCGTCGCTTTCGTGCTGCAAATTGATTGGGACAGCTTTTAGAGTTTTCGAAATGATTTCCAGATGTTGGGGTAAATTGGATTGAAGCGTATTTTCGAGAACTTTGTAAATGGATGATTATCACTGACAAAGTTGTCCTTGTGAATCTAGAATGTTGGGGACATTCATTGAAAAGTTTTCATTGAAACCATCTGCAAATATAATTATTCTTAATTGGAAATTGTTTTTCTGTTACAGGTGAGTGCTTGGAATATTAAGACTTGATTCGAATATTCATCGAGTTGGTGAGCGAATAATCATTTTTTCTTCACTCTATCCTCAAAATTGGTACTTAAAGTGTATTTTTCGGCCATCGTGAAGAAAATTACTGTGTTGCGCATGCTGGCAATTGTCGATTTTGACGAAATGATTGCGGCACTCGCCTTCGACTCGTACCACAACGCTTCATTTCGTCAAAATCACCAATGCCAGCTTGCACAACAATGTACTATTAATTTTACGTATTTTGGTTGAAATTTGATATTTTTCTGAAATGAAGTTAAACATTACATAACACTGGAAAATTCGAGCCAAAATTTTCCCATATCCAATCCATAATCGAAAATAAAACGAAATAACGTGGGAAATCGTCGTACAGAGAAGCGCTCTCGTTCGGGAATCTCTCGAATGCTATCGTAAAATAGGATCTTTATTGAAAAAAAAATCACAACATGCCGAGGCTTTTTCACTTTTCTTGGTCTCACGTACACGTTTTCTGGGGGATTTCGAACGATTTTTTTTGGATCCTTTTGAACACGTGTTTTATTCCGGGAATGCAATTTTGGTCACTCATTGTCTACATTCTTTTTGCGCATTGTCACCGCGTGTCACGCGTTTTTCTTTTGATAGAGCCTTTTCCGGAAATATAACGCTCGGAATCTGGAACGAAATGTTAGTTTTCAACTCCCTGAAGTACGTAGCAACGCTCTAAGGGCGATTGTTGCGTCAATCAATCAGATAATCCATTATTTCGTCCCCTCTCAGCGGGCCCCGAAATCACATATTCCTCGCGATTGTTGAATAAAGTATTATGTGCGACAAATGGTCGACGGAGAATATTCCACTCGCGTGTTACTGCACTCGCTACGCTCGTGCAGCAATTTCCTCCTCATAGAATCTTCTTCTTCTCCCACTAGTCGCACAATATACTATTGTGTTATAAAGAAGAAAAATTACGAAATACATTAAAATTTTCATTTCGCAAATAAGTAATGTCAGGACACTCTGAAAAATATTAGAGTTTGATCCTGATCGCATTTATGGGTCCGGATTCGGATTGGACCTTCTAAACATTACATCTGGATCTCGATCGAGCGCTCGTCTCGGGGGTCTTAAGTAAACATTACGCTCGATCGGGATAGCGATAAGACGGGTAGAAATACCATCAGGTAGAAACCTCGAGGGACC
>JAPYZK010007251.1:0-11710 GCA_030522785.1 Platygaster equestris
TTTTTTTTTTTTTTTTTTATTTATTTGCAATGTTTAAGATTCGTGGGGTTTGAAGCTGAAACTTGAAATCTTTTTGATGTTTTGAGGGTTTTTGTGGATATTTGAATGTATTTTAATGGCATTTGGAAATTTTCTGAGGTTTATATTTAAATTGACGAATTTGGGGAGATTTAGATTCTGAAGTGCACTTGTTTTCTGATTTTGAGATGTAAAAAATACACGAAATTCAAATTTCAAACTGTTTAAATTTCGTAATTTTTACAATTTTGTAGATTTCAATTCCTACACTGAAATTTTGAGTTTGAAGGGTCGAATTTCAGAGTCGAAATTTAAAAATTTTTGAACTATGGTTTCGAATTTTTGGAATGTGTTAATCCGAATGTTAAATCCAATTCGAAAGTTTGGAAATTTCTTGTTCGATTTTGAAAATTTCTAAATCGTTAAATGTGAAATTCTAACTATTTATATAATATTGAATTTTTTTAATTACAATAAATTGAAAATCTGGAGTGTAGAATTCAATTTCGTTCTCTTTGTTTCTTTCAAATAATCTTAATCATGAAGCAAATCAAACAACAAATATTGTGAATAACAGAAATTATCAACGATCGTTATTTTGTAATCGATAATTATTCGATTTTTGAATTAAAAAAAACGAGCAATTCCTATTTTGGGATTCGATTATTGTAACGTCAAATTTTGGACAGTTATTCACTTTGAATTCTTATAAAATTTCGATTCCATTTTTTTGAATGTCTTACTTTCGCAGATTTGGAGATTAGAGATTTAAAAAAATGTGATTCCGATATTCATGTCGAAAAATTCCTCAATGATGATGATTTTCAATTTTTTTCATGGAAATTGTTGAATTTGAAATTCTCAAATTTCAGATGTTCAAACTTGCCAATGTTCAGTTCGTAATATAAATTTCAATTTCCGAATTTCCAAGTTTTTGAATTGAAATTGGTTAATTTTCCGATGTATACATTCACACGTGCAAGTTTAAATGGTCATTTAATGCCAAATTTGGTAAAATTGAAATCTTGATTCTCAGATTTTCAAATTCGAAACTTTTCGAGTCGCATATTTTTCAAGCCATCAGTTCAAATTTTTGATTTTTTCCATTTCGGAATTTCACTTTCAATATTCTTCAAATTCCAAAAAAATCCAAATTCCTCCTACTGCTATTTTCCAAACTCCACTTTTCACATTCTCAAATACTGATGAATTTCCGTATTTTCGCTCAAACCCAAAATCCAAAATAATTTATTTTCCAATTCCGAAATTCTCAAATTTCCGTGTTCCTCCCCCTCTTCCCTTCGACAATATCGATTCGATACACGATAAAACACATTCCGTACACCCACAAAATACAAAAAACACGGTTATACGACCGAAATCGAGTCCCGAAGAACCTCCACGAGGTTTTTGCCCAAGGTTTCGCGCAAAGCGTCCCGAGCTTATCGCGCTGCCCGGTTTATGCGAGCAATGCCTCGGCTTGATCATCGTAAAACGCATCTACTTACCCCCCTCCCCATCGCCCATACGCGATTTTTCTCGAATTCCGAAGCGACGAAAAGTTGCAGGTCCGTGAATATAATACACAGCCCGATGGTTTTTTCCCCGCCCGGTCTAGAACAAAGCATTTTTCCCGCGCTCTCGTTGGGGCCCGATGATTTTCAAGGCGATCGCGGGGCCCCGTCGGGGCCTTGGAATCGATACCTCTTACTCGGTACATCCGGCATACCAGTACGGCCACTCGAGAGAGCAATGAAAGAAGCCGAGTGAAAGAAAGAGCGTAAGGAGGTTTATGCCGAAGAAAACGAGCGCGCCCTCGGGGCACCTTTTCGATTTCACCCTCTTCCTCGATCCTCTTTACTTAGGCATATCGACGGCGCGGCTTTTGTGGGAAGGTACGAGGGTTAATGTCCCGGTTATGGACACCCCCTCGTTTGGGTGATGGAGAGAGTGTTTGAGTGGATCGAGTTATGACGCGATTGTCTTGAGAGGTAATTATATGAGGCAGTGGTACTGTTCTTTATTCCCTCTCAGATCGAGTTCGTTGGGTTTTGGGTTTTACTAGTCATATATTTGGCGGAAAGGTGGTTATGGTGAAATAGTGAAAAGTTATCTATTCTAGTAGTCACAACAGGTGTAGAGGGGTTTTGTAGGTGTTCGAGTAGTTTTGAGGTGAGGGATGAGTTTGTGAGAGATTTGTGGTGTATTTTATAGTATATTACATCACTAGGACGGTGAAATATTTTCCCTCCGAGTAATGTACGATACGTTACATTACCAGTACGGTAGAAACGTTTTCGTACCGTAAAAGGGTACGGTAAAGTAGTCTTTACCGTACTAGTAATGTAAATCTATTGAATCGAATTACTACTGGCTAATAGTACATTGTTGTGCAAGCTGGCATTGGTGATTTTGACAAAATGAAGGGTTGTGGCACGAGCCGAAGGCGAGTGCCGCAGTCATTTTGTCTAAATCGACAATTGCCAGCGTGCGCAACACAGTACTTTTCTTCACGATGGCCGAAAAATACACTCAAAGTACCAATTTTGAGGACGACGAAAAAAAGACATCAAAATAAAATTTAAGGTTGAAAAATTCTGAAAATTCAGCAAATTGATGAACAAAATCCAACTTGAATCAAGCAAAAACACGAAATTGTCTGAAGAGTTATAGTTTAAGTTTCCAACCAGACTTTCATATTCCAGTCACACGCGTTTTCATCTGTAATTTATTCTTCACGATTTTTATTCATGAAGTGGGTTAAAATTCAAGTGTTAAGATCTATAATTGCACTGTTATGAACAGGTAACAGAAACCACGCATAAGTACAGTAATTACGTAATTTAAAGAAGATAAAAGTACGCTTTGGCCACGTTACTCCTACATATTTATGCGTGGGTATATAATTGTGCAACTCGAACAAACTTACGCCAATAATGCATTCGCAAAAAAAACGAAAATTGCATTCGCAACCGTCGAAAAGTGAATTTTCACACGTCATTCGCAATTCAATCGGAATAACAATCCAGAATTGCTAAATCAAACACGTTCAGTGTTTTGTAGGCTGGATAAACATTGTTCACTTCACAGTGTAATCAATGTTACGATTAAGTTCCTAGAAACACTTTCATTTTTGCGCAAGCAATTTTCGAAATTCGCTCGTGCCTTTTATTGCTCAGCGTGTTTTAACAGAATATTAGCGCGGGTTCGCTAACGAAATTAGCGCCGAAAAACGCAACTACCGTACACGAAAAATGAAGGGAAAAAAGGGGGAAGGCAGGGATAGCGCAAAAAGAAATCAATTATTAGGCCGCCGAGGAATTTCACGACTTCGTGACTGGCTCTCGGAGCGAGAAAAGGGATCACTGGGAGATACGCGCATCGGAGAAAATGAAGAAAGACGAGGGAGAAAAGGAACTCGAGTAAATGAGAGAAAAAAGGCGCGGTAGATTGAGAGCATTCTCAAGCGTACGACCGGTAGTGTGGAAATCGAGGTTTTTTTTATTTCTCATAGTGCTTGGATTCAATTAAATGCATCGAATGTTAGAATCGACACTTAAAAAATGTTTTGAAGATAAAATACTGTCTCACTCGGAAACAGTCAAAATTTGACTATTTGTATTAGTAATCGTTGTTTTTACTACTCAAATAGTCATTCTCCAATGGATTACTTCCGATAATAGTCAAAGTCGACTATTTGACTAGTGATATTTTGACTAGTCAAATCATTTGACTACGAATTAGTCAATAATTTGACCATTCGAATTGGTGGTTTTAGCTTTTGACTAAAAAAATAGTCATTATTTGAATAACGACTATTCCGAATAGTGAAATTTGACTATTTCAGTTGGTCGTTTGTAATGACTATTTCAAATAGTCAAATTCTACTTTTTTATTAGTTGTATGTTGAATACCTAAATAGTCACATTCAGGCGAATGAAGGCAGATAGAACTATTTAGATTAACCACTTTCGACGGTAAATATGTTTGTTTTAAATATTAGAATTAGTGTAATTTGACTTTGAATAAGTGAAATTTGACTGTCAATTAGTCAGATTTAACTATTTCGATTAGTCACTTTCGACTTGAAGTATGTTGATTTTAACTATTAGAATGAGTGAAAATGACTATTTCAATTAGTAAAATTTGACTATGAATTAGTCAGGTTTAACTATCACGATGAGTCAATTTTTACCAACACAATTAGTAACTTTTAACTACAAATTAGTCAGTTTTGACTCTTTCATTGTCGAATTTGACTATTTCACTGTCAGATTTGACTATTTCCAGTAGTCACGTTTGACTAATTAAATGAGTTATTTTTGACTATTTTCAGTAGTCAGCTTTATTTCACTAATTCAATAATCATTTTAGACTATATACTACTAATGTCTTTTCCGCTAGACCGATCAGTCAAATTTGACTATACATTAGTAGAATTTGACTATATATTAGTCGAATTTGACTATTTCAGAATGAGAGAGTAGTGTATTATGCACCTATGGAGGAAAAGTTTTTTCTTGCGAAATGTACTATTTTCTCCATAGTTCATATGTTATACTATTTGATAGGCAGACCAAAAAAATGTATACTAATGAATTTTCTGAACGTTTTGAATTCTGAACAAAGAATAGTACCGCAGTCGAAAAAATCTGCAAAATTTTCCACTCGAGCCAAATTTCAAACTTTTTTATCATTTTCTACTCAACTGTGGCATCGTTGTTCCAATTTCACTTTTTTTTTCATTTCTCACAGTGTTTGAATTCAATTAAATGCATGGAATATTAAAATCGACACTTGAACATTTTTTACAGATAAAATAGTGTATTATGCACCTAGGGAGGAAAAGTTTTTTCTGGCGAAATGTACTATTTTCTCCATAGTGCATATGTTATACTATTCGATAGGTAAAAAAAAAGTGTATTAATGAATTTTCTGAACGTTCTAAACTCTGAATAAAAAATAGTACCGCAGTCCAAAAAATCAGCAAAATTTTCCACTCGAGTCAAATACCGAACTTTTTCATTATTTTCTATTCAACTGTGGCATCGTTGTTCCAATTTCACGTTTTTTAATTTCTCACAGTGTTTGAATTCAATTAAATGCATCGAATGTTAAAATCGACACTTGAAAATTTTTTTGAAGATAAAATAGTGTATTATGCACCTAGGGAGGAAAAGTTTTTTCTGGCGAAATGTACTATTTTCTCCATAGTGTATATTATTATACTATTCGATAGGTAAACCAAAAAAAATGTGTATCAACGCATTTTCTGAACGTTCTGAACTCTGAACCAAAAATAGTACAGTCAAAAAAATCTGCAAAATTTTCCAGTCAAGCCAAATCCCAAACTTTTTCATCATTTTCTATTATACTCTGGCATCGTTGTACCAATTTCACGAAATTCTCGAAAAACTCCCACATAATTAGCATGCCTTCCGTTGACACGTATTCTCTCGTGCCACGGTCAAATTTCGCGTCGGGCATTCCTGAAAAATCGGCGCGCTTTTTTCTCGACCTTCTCTAGAAGCCCATTAACTCGCGGGGAAAAGAAAAAAAATCCCCGGCTCCCGTTGAATTCGTCCGGGGCATATTTTATCGCCGAGAGAAAAGAGCCTGCGTAAAAAACGCGGGCCCCGAAATGGGATTGGGCTGCGAAATGACACGGACGGAAATAACAGGGTGCGAGCCGAGGCTGCCTAGATAACACGAAGCTCGAGATCCCTACGATTCGTCGCGATTTCGCGCGGCCCCTCGGGCCCCTAAATGAAGGGGGGAGGCTATCGAAAAATCCGTGCGATTGAGAGCGAGACGGATTCGTAGAAACTCGCTTCGATCGGAGTATTCATCCCCGGGGTCTGCGAGGCCCGAAATTACGCGTCTGATACGTCGGGAGCTTTTTTGCTGCTTTTTGTTGCTCGGCGCCCTTTTTTGCAAGGGGGAAATCGTTTTCGAGTTTTGGTGGAATGTCGGCGCTTTTGGGGTTTTTTACGTTCGGAGTGGAAATTGGGGTTTTGGAATTTTTATGGGGGTTGCTGTGCGGTTTCTGGGTGAATTATGGGGTTTTTTGGGTGATGACGATTCGGCGACCTTTTAACCTGCGCCCTCCCCCCCAATTTGAATCTATGGAACCAAGCATGTAGCCAGGGAGGGGGCTGAAGCCCCCTCCGAAATTCGGGAAAATTTGGAAAATCTAGCACATTGCAAAAAAGTGTGTTTCGAAAATAATTGTTGAACATTACTGATTTTCATGAGTGTCAGAGTTTTCGAGAAAATTGATGATTTGGAACATTTTCAGTATTTCAAGATTTTCAATAGTTTTGGGAATTTTTAGAGTTTGGGGGATTTCGGGGATTTTACGAGTATTTGGAAGCTTGGAAATTTTACGAATTTTTCACATTTCGAGAAAGTTGATAATTTGGAACATTTTGAGATTTTTAATGATTTAGAGAATTTCGAACGTTTTTGGTATTTTGACAATTTTTAGGATTCCAACAATTTTTGGTAATTTCAGTGATTTGAAAAAGTTTTGAAAATTTTGAGAATTGGGGCAGTTTTGGGAATTGTTGAAATTTTTGAAATTTTACGAATTTCTAAAATTTCGAGGAACTTTTGTTTAGCTGGACCATTTTAAATATTTTGAAGATTTTTGACACTTTGGGGATTTTCAGAGTTTGGAGGATTTTGAGAATTTTACAAGTATTTGGAAGTTTGAATATATGTACTTAAAATTTCAACAATTTTGATAATTTCGAAGTCGTCAAAACGTTTTGAAAATTCTAAAAATTCCAAATATTTTTATAAAATTCTTGAAATTACGAAAATTTTACGAATTTCTAACATTTCGAGAAACTTGATAATTTGGAATATTTTCAACATTTCAAGATATTTAACAATTTTAAGAATATCTAAAGTTTAAAGTATTTTGAGGATTCCGGAAGTTATTGGAATTTTGAGAAGTTCGAGAATTTCAAAATTTTCGTAAATTTCAGATATTTGTAAAAGTTCTGAAAATTGTGAACATTTGAAATATTTACATAATTCTTGATAGTGCGAAAATTTTACGAATTCTCCACAATTCGAAAAACTCGATAATTTGGAACGTTTCGAGATTTTGAATAATTCAGAGAATTTCGAAAGTTGTTAGTGTTTTGACAATTTTCAGAATTCCAAAAATTCACATAAATTTCAGAAATTGAAAGAAGAATGAAGGCAGTTTTCATAATTCTTAAAATGTTTAAGATTCTACAAGTTTCTAAAATTTTGAGAAACTCTTGGAACATTTTTAATACATTCCAAGATTATCGATTATTTTTATACATTCCAAAGTTTAAGGGATTTTGAAAATTTTCAAACTTTCAAGAATTTTCGAACTTTTCAGAATTCGAAAATTCCAGAAAATTTCACAGATTCGACAAAGTTCCAAAAATTCTGAAACGTTGCAATACTGCCACAATTATTAAAATTCCGAAAATTCAACGAATTTCCGAAACTTCAAAAAACTCAATAATTTCCAACATTCCGAACATTTCAAGATTTTCAACAATTTCGCAAATCTCCAAAGTTTGTTGTATTTCGAGAATTTCAAAAGTCTAAAGAATTTCGACAATTCTAATCATTTCAAATATTATCTAAATTTCAGAGACATCAAAAAGTATCGAAAACTCTGAAAATTCAGGAAATTTGCATAATTTCCTAATAACATTCTACTTTCTAAATTAGTTGAATAAATTTCGAGTAAAAATCCCGTACAACCCCCCTCCCCCATAGCTAACTTCGACTCGCCCTTTATTTGGTGTCCGATGAGTTGCGCAGGTTCCTGGCCAGGTAAAAAAAAGAGACTCAGGTAAATTTGATGTTTGTAGCAAAAAGCGACTACTCCGGGTCAGGTTAGGCACTTTAGAAACCCAAAAATCTTCATGCGTTTTATTGGGCCCCCCATGGTTCCTGCGCAACTCACTAGTAACCCTTTATTTGGCCACGGCAACAATTGCCGGCTTCGTCTAATTAAAGAAAAACAAACGCGGACAAATAAGGCGAGACGACTGTCGATGCATAGGCAGATACACCTATCGGCTCGCGGGGCCTTGGGCTGGCTCGCTTTCTCGGGCCTTTAAATCGCAATCCCTTTTTCACGACGTGCGTGCCGCGGCGCGGGGCCCACGATTGTCAGGGAAGTTCGTTAGTTCTGTTCGCGGCCTTTATGGTACCCCTTCCCCCCCTCATTTTTCTTGATACCTCCGTCTCTCTTTATCGTTTTCCTTTCCCAACTCATTTCGCGCATTGACGCCGCGGATGGACCGGTCCATAAAAAGGCCATCCTCGCGTGCTCGAGAATGTCGTTGCATGCTCGGAGCGAGTCCCTCGCAATTATGGTGGCGACGGGCGCGAACGCCCACGTTCCTAGACCCTTCCAATGCCCGGGGGCACTATTTTGAGAAAAATTGGGGGGAGGGGGATAACAATGCTCCGAATATTTCGTGAATCGCGCCGGGGCAACGGGAGACACGCGAGGATGGGATGAACACGTGGAACGGTGGGGTAGATGAAGGGGAGGGATTCTTGGGGGCTGTTGAGAGGAGAGAGAAAAATTCTTGGGGGATGATTTAATCCTGGGGATGTATTTTTTTTTAGTTTGGTGAAATTTTGAGTTTCCAGTGGTTTTAGGGAATGGTTTTGGAATTTAGAACGTTTTTCATGGTTCTCTTTATTTTTTGGGAATTTCGTAAACTTGATGATTGGGGTGTTTTTGATTATTTTAGGGAATTTTGTAGATTTTTGAATTATCTTTGGGATTTTTGGGGAGTCGCGAAGAAAAATTTCTGGGGATGGATTTTTTTCGAATTTGATGGAATTTCGAGTTGTTGGTGGTTTTGGAGAACAGTTTTGGAATTTTGGACGATGTTGATGGTTTTCTTTATTTTTTGGGAATTTTGCAAGCTTTTGATGATTTGTGTGTTTTTGATTATTTTAGGGAATTTTGTAGATTTTTGAGTTATCTTTGGGATTTTTGGGGAATTGAGAAGAAACATTTCTGGGGTGGATTTTTTTCGAATTTGATGGAATTTTGAGTTGTTGGTAGTTTTAGGGAATAGTTTTGGAATGTAGTACGGTTTTTGTGGTTTTCTTAATTTTTTGGGAATTTTGCAAACTTTTGATGATTTGGGTGTTTTTTATTTTTTGAGAGTATTTTTAAATGTATGAGTTATCTTTGGGATTTTTGAGGAATCGAGAAGAAAAATTTCTGGGGATGGATTTTTTTCGAAATTGATGGAATTTTGAGTTGTTGATGGTTTTTGGTTATTTTAGAGAATTAATTAGATTTTTAAGTTATCTTTGGGATTTTTGGGGAATCAAGAAGAAACATTTCTGGGGATGTAAGTATTTTTTTCGAATTTGGTGAAATTTTGAGTTGGTGATGGTTTTAGGAAATAGTTTTGGAATTTCGAACTATCTTCATGAATATCTTTATTTTTTGGTAATTTCGCAAACTTCTGATAATTTTGGGTATATTTTATTATTAATGAGAATTTTGTAGATTTTTGAGTTGTGGGTGGGATTTTTGAGAAATTGAGAATTTTCGATTTCTGGGAGTTTTCTCAGTTGATCGGCAATTTTGTTTTTCTTGCAATATTTTTAGAAAATTTTGAATACTTGAAAATTGAATCCCGTTATTTCTGAATTAGGTAAACAATTTTCTCGGTGTTGAAATCATCACATTTTCAGATCACAATCCGAAGAAATTCGAATAAATTTCTAGAGTCGTGAAATTTTCGGCCGTCAAAAATACAAATTTCAAAATAATCGAAATGTTGAAAAAAAAAACGACAATTATTAAATCATCTGTAAATAATATATTTTTTCCAGAATATTGCAAAGTTCCAAATTCAACAGGAATTCCAAACAATTTTTAAAAGTCTGAGAAAACATTTCTAGTTGCCAAAATGTTGTCGTTAATTTTCCTTTTCTGCAGAATGTTAAAAATTCCACATAATCCCAAAAATTCACCACATTCGCAGGAATCGAAAAAAAATCCACAAATCGGAATTTCGCGAACAAAACAGGACGAAAATTACTCAACAAATTACAATTTTATTGTAATACTCAACAGAATTCGGGAAACTAATGTAAATTCCGCAAATTTTCAACATTCAATGTTCTTTTGTTGTTAACTTTTGTTAATTACAATTGTTGATAACTTAATTCTTCGAATTCCGAAAAAATGGCCAATTAATAATCGTCGTTCGTACCGACTCGTGCAGGGTTTTGAATAACGGACGAAAAAAAGGAATAAAACGGGGTATTTCGCGAACTTCCAAAAGTCAATCCCAACAAAGTGCGTTCGCGTGTGCGTGGAGCTGGTGCGTGCGAGCGCGGCGCGCCGCGTTCGGGCATATAACGCGGCGTGATTTATATTCGCACCTCGCTTCTCTCTGTGAGGGCCGCGTATGTTGGGATACGTCACTACCCGGCCGTTTTCTCGCGCGTTTCGGGCCCGGCTTTTGCATTGAAAACACACTTCCGTCATTCCTAACGAGAGTCGAAAGGACGAAACGCGATAAATCAATAGTTTCCGACCGCGGCGCGGATAATTCGCGTTTTTGACGCGCGTTAATTCCCCCCCACTTTCTTTCGTTCTTCTTTTGGTGCCGCATAAATAATCCGGGCTCGGGCGGTTACGTCAGGGTTACAATGCCGGTAGGATTCTTACAGGATCTAGTAGTTTACGAAACCTGTTTAACGGCGTGATAAACGTCGGAGAAGTCAACTCGGATTTTGGTGAGATGTTGATGTAGGGGATTCGATTCAGGGGTTTTGAGGTCGTATCTTTGATTTTCGAGTTTCCGAATTTTTCGCTGAAAATTTGTGAATTTGTGATATATCCCCTGGAAAAACTTTTGGAATCGATTGTACCAAGGATACGACCTTAACATGCATTTTTGGAGATTTTGCAGATTTTACGATGGTTTTTTCGGAGTTTGGATTTGGAGAGTGATGTAGGGTTGGATTTTTTTTTTGGGTGGATGTGGTTTTGAGGTTTGGGCTGAGGTTTGGAGAATGAAAATGTATTTGGGTGTAATTTTGTTATTGTTTAGGAATTATTCCAACTTTTGAGAAAATGATGGAAAGTAATTGTTTTTTGCTCATTTTGGAGCTGGTTATTTATTTATTATTATTATTTTTTTTTTTGGTACAGAAGCTTACATATTTACTGCATTTTTTTAAAAGCAGAGAGTAATTTTGAATTTTGAATTATTTTTTGCGTTGTTTTTTTATGTTTTCTATGTATTTATTTTTTTTCTGGTTTTCAACAATATCTTTTGCTTTTGAATGATTGAGAAAAGAGAAAGGTGAAGGTGAATTTAGATATTTATATCAGTGAATTAGCAGTTTTTAAAGTTGAAATTGGAATTTTAGGATATGCTGATTTTCTTATCGAAAAATTTAAACTAGAGATGATTAGAAATTTAAAAATTCAAATATAAGAATTTGAAAATTGGAGAATGAAAAAATTTAAGCATAGAAATTTTAATATTCAGAAATTATCGTCATTAGGAATTTTGAAAATTGTGTTTCATACATTTCAGAAACTCAATTTACCAAATTAAATTAGACAATTCAAAAACTGCAAATTTGAATGTTAATCGAAAAGTTGTCAAATCTGCAAATTTGTGTGTTAACATCTGCAAAT
>JAPYZK010007253.1:0-10760 GCA_030522785.1 Platygaster equestris
ATGTATCTAGGACAAAATGGTAATATCGAGTATTCGGTTCTTTGTCTAGTTAACTTTTTACCTTGTCACCCTTGGACCAAGTGATTTGTGGTTCAGGGTCGCCTGCGACTTTTACTGTCAATTGTAAACTTTCACCGTCGTTGACTGTCAAATTCCTGAGTTTCTCGACGAAAATGGGAGGTCCCATTGACGAGTCGTCGGGAGGTGCTGTTTTTTTACATCACATTAAATCATTAGTCAAACGGAAAAAAAAATGTCAACAACTCCACAATTCAGAATACAATACTTGGCAAAAAAAAACGGTTCAAAGGACACTGGAAAAAGGATATTCAAGACTACGAAAAGAAATTTTTAAATTGTTTAAATTAAAAATTTTAAATGTTTGAAATTTTCGAATCGAATAGTAGATAAAATAAGAATAATTAACTAAACATCTTCGTGGTTCCCAAAGGAAAATAATTCTGGGTTAGAGAATTTTTAGACACTAAAGTTTTTTTTCACCCTATCAAATTTAACGGAAATCACGAATTTTTACGTTGAAGAGATGATTAAAATTGTTTTTGAGAACAAACATTGAGTTGAAAATTTGAACGTTTCATGTACACTTGAATAAAAATTCGATATGATAGTTTTAAAACTCACGAATCAACTCTTTCGTCGTATTTCTAGATCGAGACGGACTTCCAGTAGAGTCGACTTTGCTGGCATACTTTTTGATCGGCCTTTTGGATTTCTGAAAAAATTTCCTCACCTTATAATTTCGAATTCGCGAGGAAAAATAGTTGCGAACTATAATACTTTACATTCAAACGATGACTCCAAGTTGAGTCAAATTTAAAAAGACGAAGACAAACTGAGACAGATTTAGCAGAAAAAGACATTTTCTGATGTTATCATCAAATATTATCGTAATTTCAGAAAACTCAGCAGAAAAATTTTTTCTGGCCCAACTTCTGATACTAATCACTATTTTATGGTGTATATTATGTAAAAAAAAAAGTTTACCTCTACTTCTGGTTCAAGTGGCACAGTTGATTTTGGTTTCGAAACATCTGCACTTGGTTGTGGGCGTCTTGGTGTCGTGGTACTGGTGTAACCACTGTACGGTGAAGCTTTGTGCGTCGTTACGAATTGCTGCTGTGGTGGTTTCAGAGGATGCTCGATGTATTTGCGTTCTGAAAGTTTTCGTAAAATTGCTCCATCATAATCAAAGAATGAACAATTTCAATACAGAGTCAACTAATTTCTAGTATTTTTGAGTTTCGATTTAATTGCCCCTTGTAATTCTGAACCTTATAATATTCCTCGATAAGGTTTAAATTTACAAGGATTAGGCTCAATATTCCATGTAATTCACTCAGAAAATAATACTTAGCTCAATTTGGATTTTCACGATTTCTATGTTATACTCTACTGATTTGTGTGAACTATGAGAGTAATATATTTTATTCAACGCCCGCGAGAAATATGTAATTTCGTGACCCTGCTGAGAGTGGACGAAATAATGGATTACCTGATTGTTGACGTATGGCATGCGAGTGATCCGTGAAATCGCATATTTCTCGCGGTTGTTGAATAAAATATTGTGTGCGACTAGTGGGAGAAAGAGGAGATTCCTCGAGCGTGGAGATTGCCACACTCGCTATGCTCGTGAGGCAATCGCACGAGCGTAGCGAGTGTGGCAATCTCCACGCTCGAGGAATCTCCTCTTTCTCCCACTAGTCGCACAATATACTATAGAAGTTCAAATTGAAGTGACTAAGACAGCGAGAATTCATGAAATTCGCCGAAAACTCACCTCCGGAATGTAGGATATCGTGAGCCACTTTTTCCTGCTCTGCCGTTTCTTCAGCACCTGTAAAATTTCCAAATTTGCGTGATGATGTGTTTGACAAACGAATATCATTTGGTGCTGATAAATATCATGAATATTCATCATATCTATCGCAAATATTTTGGCCGTTTTGCGAATAATAAGTAAATATCATAATTGTTTATTTATGATTCGTAATATAATAATAATATTATTATATGCATATAATATTATTATAAATATAATTATTTTTGAGTAATAAATAAATATCCTCAGATTTTATGTAAATATTTTCAGTTGCGCTGATTATTAAATATTAAGTTACAAGAAATGAAAAGGCGACTGAACTATGATATTTAAATCGATCTTAAATATAATCTAACTTCCTACGACTGCTAGGTATAGACAGTATAAAAAAAATGACCTTCCACAATGACGACACAACTGGTGTCATCAGTGCCGTGGGCATTCGTAGCCACACATTTGTAATTTCCGCTGTCTTCGGGCTTGCAGTCAATGATTTCCATGGTGACGACGCCGTCCGAATGCGTCATCGAGTAGTCGAGCTTGGACAGCTCTCTGCCGTTCTTGTACCATTTCACGGACGGCGGTGGCTTTCCGGCCAAGCAGCACAGCAATTTGCATGTATGCCCAACTTGCATGACACGCGGTCGCAATAGGAACGTAAAATCTGGCGCGGACTCCGTCGTTTCCATCCAGAAGTGCCACGGCAAAGGCTCGCGCCTTCGCACTGGCTGCATTTCCGGCCTGTACATTGGAACTGTCGTAGGCAATGCTAAAATAAGAAATTTGGAATTGATATCTTTTTCGACGTTTTTCAGGGTTGCCGCAGTTTTTTTATTTCGAACCCTAACGGTCGTGACTCGATTGTGGCGATCGAGTTTCACTCGAGTTCCAATCGAGTAGCTGATTTTGTTTATTTCTTACAAAAAAATTACAAAACTATCCATTCATTTTGATACAAAGTCTTTCAAATGTTGTTTTGAATGAAATTTTTTCAGCTATATTTACTGAAAAATGAGGTACATTGACAATAATAAAACATACCTTATGAAATATATTATATCAATTGGATTTATAATTTATATATTATTGATAATAGTAATAATATATAGTCACTGCGAAATAATATATTCACTGAAAGAAAGTTAATTAACGCGATCAAAGCCGCTATTTCAGCAACAAAATTACAACTCGATCAGAACTCGATCAAAACTCGATCAAAACTCGATCACCGCGATCGAGTTTCACTCGAATCACGACATTCAGGGAAGATCCTTGGGTTTTTAGGAATTTCAGGGCTTAGTGTAAAGGTAATTTTCCCTGGTGATTTCGATTTTTGAAAAAAATGAAACAATCCTGAATTACCTAATAAGATTTCTTCCGTTCGAATGTGAATTTATACAATTTTTATGAGTTTTGCGATTTTTATAAAGTTATTTTTCCGAATCCCTTAGTGATTCTGATTTTCATAAAAACCTTAGAAAAAATTTTTATAATATTATATTATGTTCCAAGAGTTGAAAAAATTTTAAATTCTATAAAATCATATGTTTTTACGTTTTGTAATTGCTAAAAAACGTTACGAACATGATTTTCTATTCCCTTGTGTAATAAAAACGTATCAAATATTACTATAAAAATATGAAACTTTTTATAAAAATCGCGAAGTTTTTAATAGAAATAAAGGTTTCATAAGAAAATTTGGGGGCTTCCAATTGTTTTTATAAAAAAACAGAGGAATTGTATGAAAATACATATTTTATAAAAAAAAATTATTTTACAAAGTTGTTATAAAACCACTTGATAAAAATTAAAAATTTTATATAATTTTTATCAAATCGACCTTATAAAAAAACGAATTTTTATAAATAATTCACTGATTTTATAAAAATGTTGCCTGTTTTTATAAAAACTACAATCACTAAGGTCACACATTTTTTGGAAATTGTTTCAAGTGATTTCAGTTTCTTATACGATTTGCATGTCACCTTACAAGAATGTCAAAACTTATAAGAATTGTATAATGTCGTCTCACAAGAAATGTAATTCATACAAGCAAGTTTGAAGTTTTACAAGAATTTTGTTGATTTTGATAAAAATGCAAATTATAAAGGGTTTTCAGAGGAACTTGGTCATTTATTGTCCAATTTTATAAAAAATGCGAAAAAATTTCGAACTAAGAAAAATATCGAAAGAATCCTCAAAAATATTGAAAGTTTCAAAATTCTATGAATTGACACCGAAATTCCGACTCATCAATCGTTCCACTTACGTTGCACATTCAGGAACACAACTTCTTCTCTGTAACCATAATGATTCTCTGCTCTGATCACGTACTCTCCCCTGTCATCCAATTTGACTCTATTAATGATGAAGGTGTAGTCATCGCCGTGGTAGCGTTTCATGAATTTCACGGATTGCCGGAGTTCTTGGCTGTTGTGGTACCAGGTGAGGACCGCCGGGGCGACCGCGATCACTCGGCATGTGAATTTGACACTCTGGTTCTCGTACGCGAATGCACTTCGCGGTTTGATAATAAATCTCGGCGCGGCTTGCCTGCGATCTTTACGAAAAAAATTCTTCATCAATGATCTTTCCAATGACCAAAAATCAATCAGAGAATCGCGTCAAACTTACCTATCGTTCCATCTACTATCTTGTACTTATCAATGAGCAATTTCCTGAGCGAAGAATACTCAGCCAGTCTTCCAATAGGGAGAAGGTATTTGTCCCAAGCTTCGTACTTTTCGCGAAGATGGTCTCTGAAGCTGATCAAATTGCTGGCCGAGATGGGTTTCGTTCTTCCACTGTGGTCTCCCGTCAACCATGGGTGGAGCAAACATTCGTGAGCATTCATACGTTTCCTGGGTTTCAAAAATCAAGACTTCATTGTTTGTTTCTCATGTCCAGAATTTTTAGGTTGTAAGGAGGTAACCAGAAATATCGTTCGAGGGGGGGGGGGGAAATATTGTCAATTTTCAGAATTTTTGGAACATTCACAAATTTCCGAAATTTACCCAAAGTTTGAAATTCTCGAACTTTTCAAAATTCCAGTAACTTCCCAGAATTTCCGTAAGTGTTTGAAATCTCTGAAATTTTTAAAATCCTCTAGACTTTGAAATTCATCGAAATAGTCGAAAATATTGGAATATATTAAAAATGTTCCAACTAAACAAAAGTTTTTTGAAATTTTTGAAATCCGAAAAATTTTGAAAATTTCAAGTATTCCGAAAACTGCCCTAATTCTATAGATTTTCGAAACTTTATTGAATCTCTGAAATTTCTGGAATTTTTTCAATTCTAAAAATTTTCAAAATACTGGAAACTTCCGAAATTCTTTGAATTGTTTGAAATGTTACGAATTATCCAGGTTCTCGGAATGTGAAGAATTCGTAAAATTTTCGTAATTTCAAGAATTATGAAAATATTGTGAATTTTCATAATTTTTGAAACATTCGCAAATCTCTGAAATATACCCAAATTTTTAAATTCACGAACTTTTCAAAATTCCAATAACTTCAGAAATCCTCAAAATACTTCAAACTTCAAAAATTCTCAAAAATGTCAAAAATCTTGAAATGTTGCAAATATTACAAATCATTGAGTTTCTCAAAATGTCAGATATTCGTAAAAGTCTCATTATTTCGAGAATTATGAAAATATTGTAAATTTCCGTAATTTTTGAAACTTTTTTAAAAACTTCGAAATTTCCAAAATTGTTGAAATTTTAAATATTTTTAATCTTTTGAAGACTTGTTAAATTCTCGAAATACTCCAAACCCTGAAATTTCCCAAAAATTGTTAAAAATCTTGAAATGCTAAAAATGTTCAAAATTAAGTTTCTCGAAAACTTTGGCACTTGTGAAATTTGGTATTGTTCAAGGATGTAACCAGAAATTTCGTTCGGTGGGGGGAGGGGGAGAGGGGGGGGGGCGGAGTTAAGATGATTTTCACTCGAAATTAATTCAAAAATTTGAAAAGTAAATTTTTATCAGAGAATTATAAAAATTTCCGAAATTCTCAGAATTTTCATCAGTTTTTGAAATCTCTGTAATATTCAAAATCCTCTAGACTTTGAAGAATTCATTAAAATAGACAAAAATCTTGAAGTATATTAAAAATATTCCAACCAAACGAAAGTTTTTTGGAATTTTAGAAATTCGTAAAATTTTGAAAATTTCAAGAATTCCGAAAACTGCCTTAATTCTCAAGATTTTCGAAACTATTGAATCTCTAAAATTTTTCAAATTTTTTCCAATTCTGAAAATTGTAAAAATACTAAAAACTTTCGAAATTCTCTCAATTGTTGAAAATCTTGAAATGTTACGAATTATCAAGTTTCTCGAAATGTGAAGAATTCGTAAAATTTTCGTAATTTTAAGAGTTATGAAAATATTGTCAATTTTCAGAATTTTTGGAACATTCACAAATTTCCGAAATTTACCCAAAGTTTGAAATTCTCGAACTTTTCAAAATTCCAGTAACTTCCTTATGAAGTTTCTCGAAATATCAGAAATTCGTAAAATTCTCGTTATTTCAAGAATTATGAAAATATTTTAAATTTCAAAATGTAAAATATTTAAAATTTTCAAAATTGTTGAAATTTTGAATATTTTTGAACTTCCAAAAATTTGTAAAATTCTCGAAGTCCTCCAAATTCTGAATATTCCCAAAATTGTTAAAAACCTTGAAATGCTGAAAATGTTCAAAATCATCTAGTTTCTCGAAAACTTTCTTGTGAAAATAAGTATTATTTCACTATTTTTTTTTGTTTCAGAATATACTTTTCTGCAATGTGCTAGATTTTTAAAATTTTCCAGAATTTCGGAGGGGGCTTCAGCCCCCTCCGAAATTATTAGGTTGGCATCCAAATGTTGACATACTCTTTGTTTTTCATGAGTAATCTTCTGATGAAGTCTTTGCCTTCTTCGGATACTTCTCGGAAAATACGTTCGTCAAAGTCCCAGTCGCAGGCTTTGACATTTTTCAGCGTCTCGATGTCGTTGTCGCCCGCGAACGGAGAGAGACCGCTTAACCTGAACCAGTTTATGAAGAAACAGATATAATAAAGCGAAAATGAAAATGGCGCCTATGCCATATGTATAGAACACCTTGAAATGTTACTTATTGTCGTTAACATAATGCTAGATCATCACCAGCAATACTGAAAACTTGAGTTTTCCTCACAAATATTGAATTTCAGACAAAAAATTTTCCCTTCTGTACATTTCAACTGCACTACATCGCTAGAACGCAGTATTTCGATTTATACACTTTTGTGAACTTTGATATTCATAATAAATGAAGTCAATACGGAAATCGTCTCGGTGACATCTTTCCTAGACTTACAAAACATAAGCCAAAACACCGCAAGCCCACATATCAGTGTAAAAACCGACAGGTTCTCGTTCAACGATTTCAGGCGCCGCAAATTCTGCTGTGCCGGTACTGATTTTCACGACTTCGTTGGGATCGAGTCTCGTAGCGAGGCCGAAGTCTATCAGTTTGACGTTTGTACTCTTTCGTGTTTGACACATGATGTTTTCGGGCTTGATGTCTGTAAAACAGTTTTCGTAGATTAGGAATTGGAATGATATCTTGCAAGTATCGCAAATTTCCTTGCATTTCCTCGAAATTACGGAATATTTCATATTTTTATGGAATTTTAATCATTTTTCGAGTTTTATAACCTTGGCAGCATCGAAAAAACAATTTCTTCCAACTTTTTGAAAAGATCTTGAAATTTTGTTAAATTTAAAACATTTTTGAAATGATAGAATTTTTGACAATTCTTAATAATACTTGTAGGTATACTTCTCAAAATATTCGAACACTAAAAATTCTTGAATATTCAGGTGTTTCTGAAACCGGATAACAAAAAATAAAGACAGTAAAAAACCAATAGTGGGTTTTCTATGTTTTTTTCGATGCCACCAGGGAGCTTAACTCTTTACGCATGTGTCGAGTTTTCATTTTAAAAAACCTTGAAAAAACGTGCCGCTTTTTTCGGTTCCGGTTTCGGTTACGACAAAAAAACAACATGAAAACAGTTTAGTTCCACGCGAAAGCAATCGCTTCCACTTTTAGGCGATCCTTCTCGTAAATGACCTGTCAATTCGTTCGATTTCAAAAAACAAAAAATTACCGAGATGAATGATGTTCTTTTCGTGCATGTGCTTGACTGCTTCACAAATTTGCCTCATGTAGTTTATAACCTCTGCTTCTGACATTGTGTAACCTTCAGCTGTGATCCGTTCGAAAAGTTCCCCACCAGATAAGCTGTGAAATAATGACATTAATTTTTCAAAAATGAGAGAACTACTTTATACCATGTACTAAAAGTCTGCCGAGTTTCAAACATCTCTATTTATTTTTTCAGAAAATCAACTAATTCAAGTAAAACTTGCAAAAAAACACATGTATTTACCATCGAAAATTTCAAGTGCTCTGCCATGTTAATCAATTCTAATGAAAATATACACAGATTTTGTTTATAAATATCTTGATAACTTTTCAGGCCAAAGATGAACAAAATTCAGACTTTGCACAAATAAGCACCACCCTCAGCTGTACACTGAGAAAAACGTCTGTCAGTTTTGTTACGTCCAATTGAATTTTCAGTTGGATTGGTTATGATTGAAATACTCAGTCCGGCTGACGGATATTTCACTTGCTCCTACTGAACGAAAAAGTTGGAGCCCGATGACTGAACTATTTCATTTATTGACTCTGTAATAAATTTCTTTTAGAACAAGTGTCAGATCAAGTCAACACAACAGAAAATTTTCAGTGGTAACACCCTCTCAACTGACTTTGCAGTTTGGCCAGTTCCAACTCAGATTTTCAGTTAGACTGATAGAATTTTTCAGTGGTAACGTGTTGCCAACGTAGTTTTTCAGTTGTAACCAACGAAAATTTCCGTTGCTTCAACTTTGATCGTTTTCTAACTGAAAAAATGGAGTTGTACTGACAAAACGATTTTTCTCAGTGTACCGAAACTTTTCCATCCGACACGCATCCCTAATTATCCACACAACTTACAATTCGTAAATGAGCACCATCTCGTCATCGTCCTCGAACGCGTCATGCAGATTAATGAGTTTCGGGTGATGCAGCTGATTCATGATATCGATCTCTTTCCTAATCAATTCCTTCTCCATCATATGCGAAACCGGGATAAACTTGGCGGCGAAAATATTCCCAGTAGCCCTCTCCCTGCATCTATGAACAACTCCAAATGCCCCGGTACCAATTTCCTCCAGAATATCGTATCTGTCATAAACCGAAGTGTGCTTGATTTCAACCGGCTGAGGAACGTATTTACTGTACACATCGAACACGAACTGATCGTAATCACTGATCTTTTCGTCACTGCGTCCGCGTATTTTCTTCCCGCTCGCGTCAACGTCGTACTCCTTCTTCTTGTACTCGCGTTTCACCGCTTTCTTCATCGTCACCAAAGCGCTAGGTTCGCTCGGGTCCGACCGTCCGTAAATATTTTCCGCGAACACGCGGAAGTCGTACTCGCGACCCGGACTGAGACCCGAAACCGCCATCGTGCAGAACCTCGTGCTGCCCACGCGAATCCAGGTGGACAGCGGAGCCTCGCGTTTCTCCACGAGGTAATTCGTGATGTCACTTCCGCCGTCCCAAACCGGAGGTTTCCACGAAACCGCCAACGAGTCGTGACCGATGTTACTGACTTGCGGGAACCTCGGGGGATCCGGGCGATCGCTTATCTGGATCTTGATGATCGCGGTGTCCTGGCCGAGCTCGTTCTCGGCCGTGATTCGGTAGGGTCCGGAATCCAACTTGCTGGCGTCTCTGAGGGTGAGTACCGCGTGCCTCTCCTTGACCTCCACGTTGTAATGACCGCCGGACTCGATGGTTTCGCCTTCCCGGACCCAGGTGACCTTGGGCCTGGGGAACCCGGTGAAGGGCACCTTGATGTCCACGTTTTGACCTTTGTCGAAGAATGCCGTGTCCCGGAATCTCGGGGGCACGTTCAACTTTGGAGGTGTCATTATCAGCAACTCGCCTTTGGTGGATTTGGCGCCGCATCTGTTGACGGCGCGACAAGTGTACTCATCCGCGTCTTCGCCAAACACGTCGTGAATGACCAGACTGTGAACTTCCCCTTCGGAGTAGATGTTGTACCGACAACCATGAGTTATCTCCCTCGCGCCCTTGAACCACGTGATGTTGGGCCTGGGAACCCCGGTGATGACGCATTTGAAATGAGCGTTGTGATTTTGCACGCAGTTAACTTTGCCCAGAGGTTTTATGATTTCCGGTGGTTTCGCTTGCTGCGGGTCTTTGATCTTCACCGATGTCGAAGCTTTGGATTCGGGACTGAGGCCGGCTTCGTTTTGAGCGAACACGCGGAATTCGTACTGTCTGTCTTCGATCAGGTTGCTCGCGTTGATCTGGTTCGTCAAGCTGATGACGGGGTTGACGCGTTGCCAAGTTTGGCTTCCGACTTCGCGCTTGTCGATCCAGTAACCTTGGATCCTGGCTCCGCCGTCGGTTTCCGGTTTGTCCCAGGTCAGGTTCACGAAGTCCCCACCGATCTGGGTGACGTTCGGGGTTCCTGGGGGTCCTGGTGGATCGAATGGTGGTTTGGCTTTGATGGGGTTGAGTCCTTCCAGAGGCGGCCCGATTCCGTTGTCGTTGGCGGCCATCACCCGGAAGAGGTACTCCTGGCCTTCGGTCAAGCCTTGGGCGACGAAAGTCGTGTCCTTGCAGAAGGAAGAGATAGTGATCCAGTGGTTGTGCGTGATGTCGCGGCGTTCCACGACGTAGTGCGTGATCTTCATACCGCCGTCGAACTTCGGTGGATGCCAGCCCAGCGTGCACATGTGTTTGTCGATGTGGCTGGCGTCCAGGGGGCCGGTTGGTGGTCCTGAAAATTCAGTCATTATGA